>JACGTP010000699.1:0-20665 GCA_023678845.1 Mischocyttarus mexicanus
ACGATTTGCAATTCTGATTTGTAGAAGGAAATAGGAGGAATAGGTGTTGTTGTTGTTGTTGTTGGAAAATCATGAATTAAATGTGTATCGTAAATAAATATCTCTGATATGATGTTTATCTAATAAAAAATAATTTATCTAATTAAAAATATATAATTTATGTAATAAAAAATATAAAGACATTAAAGTATTTGTTATTAATATTAAAATTAATTGAAAAATTATACAAAAGAAAAAAATTAAAAAGAAAGGAGAGGAGTACAAGTACATCGCGTAACAATTTGGATAAAATTTTAATATACAAATACATGAAAACACATGGTGTTTTTTTCTTTTTTTCTTTTTTATCTTCGTTATCTAGAAATCATCATCAACCCTTGTAGTGGCAAGGATTTACTTACATATATATATTTTTTTTTGTCTTCTCATTAAAATAATTATCCTAGTTTATTATTTATAGTTTATGCAAATATGATAATCGATCATATAAACTCTATTATTCGTTTATTGATCTAAACTATTCCTTAAGTATCCATGAATTCTCGATGACAGATAAATCACGTAGATAACACTTGCCGGTAGCTACGATTTCCGTGAACAATACCATCGATGGTTTTGCATTGTGCAACGTTGAAGACGGATGTATCGCAACTGGTTGTTTCGAGCTCACCTAAATGCACCAAATTTAACAGTCAAAAAAATAGAAAAGAAAATAATAAAACTTTGATTAATTCTTAACTCGTCTTAAATTGTTCTTTCGATTAAAATCCATTTTTACGTTGGTAATCTGAATTAAATTCGCGCACCTTTTCTATTCCCCCCCCCCCTTTATTTTGTTTTAACTAACATAAGCTTTCGAATGGTATTTCTGATTGAAATGAATATTAATAATCGTAATCGAAACTTTTGAAATAAAATATCCACGGTTACCAACTAAACCAATCATCATCGTCATTCGTCTGTATTTCTGATTAATCGAATTAATTTACACACTGTATATTTGAATGATGACGATTACAATGGAAAATTAAACATAGAGTTAAATAATAATAATTCCTATTTGAAACGTATATAAAATGTAATAAAAGTGTAAACGTCTAGGCTTTTGCTTATGTTATTATTGCTAGGAGATGTAGGTTTGAATGCGTCTAGTGGCTGCATAAGTGTGAGTGTCGTGCCGATGTTTATTTGGGGTATCGATATCTTAAGATAAACGTATACAGAACATGGGCGGTATGCGGACCACTTGAAAAAAGGCGACGCTGCGGCGTTAGATGGAAAGGGACATAAGGGGCGCAGACCAAGGGTCGGGGCTCACTTTTTACGGATGAGTCTTACGAGTTAGTCGAGAAAGAATCGGAAGTATTATGTTGGAGTTGTGAGTCGTTATGAAATAAATATATATCTATATCAATACGAAACGGTCGTCTCTGAAGTTCTCTTACGAAACCCTTCTTACGCACCTTATGTATCTTATGGAAAGGGACGAACGGATTAAGTGGTGATTTACGATTATCAGAAGTGGAACGAAGTATTAATTTAGTTTACAAAAGTAATGAATAATAATCTTACCGTAACGTAAGTATTATCCCTTTGTAATTCAGCAAGGTTTTCATAAAGCCCTTCGAGTAAAGCCTTCCTAAGTTGTTCCGTATTATTACCGCAACTGACTTTCTCTAAATTCGCACGTTCGGCTAATGCGGCTAACTGTTTCCTAACTTCCGAAGCATATTCCAAATTCCTATGGTGTAGAAAATTTTCGTGACACCAGACCTTTTTCTGGTTTGTAGCAACATAACTACGAAACACGTTGAGTAATGTAACGTGATCTCCTTCGGGAGAAGCGAATCTGTAACATTACGAGATATATATAATACAATGAATAGTTTATAATAAATAGAAATGATTAAATGGAATAAATAAATGAATGAATGAATAATAACGTACCGAGATTTAGCAGCGTAAGCTTGTTGTCTTTTAGCCGGTGGATCGGCAAATATCGATTCTCCTGAGAGTAGTGCAATGACAGTGAGAGCTTCCTCGAGACATCGATGTTCAACGGATGCTAGAATCACTTTAGTAAATCGAGGATCCAATGGGAACAATGACATAGTTCTACCCAGAGTAGTCAATTGCGGTGGGGAACCTGAAAGGTGAATGTCGAAGCAGCAGCACTAAGAAAGGATGGGTTCGTATATAGTATATTGGTTTTAGAGGTACCCGAAAATCAATAATATACCTTTAACAGCTGCGAGCTTTTCCAAACACGTCACCGCAACGTCGACAGCTTCCTTGGGTGGTCTGTCCATAAAATCGAAGCTAGTAATATCAACGCCAATAGCGAGAAGCTGCAATGCAACTCCCGCTAAAGAACACCTTTGTATCTCTGGTAAAGGCATCTCCTTCATCCTCTCGAACTCGTCCTTTGTGTAAGTCCTGTAACATTTTCCTGCTGCCTCGCGAGAGCCCCTTCCTGTCCTTTGCCAAGCTTGCGCCTTTGAGATCTGTTCCACCTTGAGTACATCCAGTCCCGTCGTTGGATGATGCGTTCTTGCTTTGACCATACCGGTATCGATCACGTGTCGAATACCTGTAGAAACGCCCTTATCAACGAAGCCGTTTATGATGCCACCCATCGTCTACCTATTCATCCATCTATCTATCTCTAAACCATCTATATCCATTCATCTATATTACCCGGCAAGCATCGTCAATTATCTAATAAAATATCCTAGGACTACTCACCGCCTATCGTAACGGACGTCTCGGCAACGTTAGTAGAGAAAATAAGCTTTCGCAATCCCGTGGGAGAAGCCTTGAAGGCTTCCAACTGCTGATGAGTCGGTAAAGCCGAGTAGAGAGGAAATACCTTCAACTGTGGGTATCCCTTACCGTCCAACTGTTTGGCAACCTGTCTCGCATTCGCTACAGCAGCTTCTATCTCTTCCTGTCCGGTCAGGAACACGAGAATGTCCTCGCTGAAAAAATATCGCAACGATATCATCATCTCACCCCTCGTTCAATTATTTTTTTTCTAATCTTTTCATTACATATATATATCTTCCAAAGTTGGAAGATCAAACTCTTACTTGGCTGGTGCCTCCCTGTGGATTTGAAAAGCCGTGACCATACTAGAAAAAACGTAATCCTCTTGACTCTTAACAGCATGATAGATCTTAACTGGATGCTGTCGACCCTCGACATATAAGACAGGCGCATGAAAGTACTTGGCGAACTTATCCGCGTCCATAGTCGCGGACATGACCAACAATTTAAGGGGCGGCAAGTTCTTCAGCTTCCTCAAATTCTGTGCCCTTTTTGCAACGCCAAGTAATACGTCAGTTTGTACGGATCTTTCGTGAGCCTCGTCCAATATTACAACCGAATAATCCGATAATATTTCGTCGGTCATAGCTTCACGTACCATCATACCATCCGTCAAGTACTTGATCCTGGTTTGAGATGACGTCACATCTTCAAATCGTACACAGTAACCCACTAACTTACCAATTTCCACCCCTTGCTCCTGTGCAACTCTACGAGCTATGCTAACTGCGGCTACCCTTCGTGGTTGCGTTACACCAACACGACCACTAACACCAACTATTCCTGATGAGAGCAACAGTTGCGGAATTTGCGTAGTTTTCCCACTACCAGTTTCACCGATAATAATCAACGTAGTGTTTCTCCTTATCTCTTCTAAAAGTCTGTAAATAGTTAAGATTTTTAAAATCAGTCCTATTTTTTTTTTTTTTAATTCATTTAATCTTTTGCACTATGAAATCACATTTGACGTGACAAAACTATTTTTCCCTAAAACTCTTAAATCACTGACACTGTGACATTTTATATATTAAATTGTCAAGTATGAAATGGAGCAAATTCTCAATTCAATTGTGTGCATTTTTTGCTCCATTTCATACTTGACAACCTAATAGCTAATAAAACGAATTAATGGAAAAAAGTTTGAATCAAAAAATCCTTTGAAATTATGTGTGCGTATATAAAAGTCAATCTTTTAGTTAATATAACATTAAACTTTAAATAATTGCAAACAATTACTTCATATCTGAAATATGTGATATCAAAACCACAAAAATTCACAGTTGGCTGAGAACAAATTAGGAAAACAATTATAGTGCAAAGGATTAATATTAGATTTTCATTTTAATTGATTTTTAACAGAAAAAAAAATAAAACAATAACAATAATCCTCTTAATATTGAATAGAATTATATCCAAAAAACCACCTGTTACCAGCCCGTTTGAATATTCGCGCCTTAGAAATTTAAAAACAACACCATCTACCGGTAAGAATGAAAATTAATAATGGCGGCAACAATTCCAGATATTTACCATAGAGTGACACTGTATGTCAAAAGTTGTTTGAAACAAAAAAAATATACAACTACTAAGCTCATTTCATAAATGGATAAGAGTTGACTCAATATCCAACAGGGGGATAGAAAGAGAAAGATACGATTAGATCAAAGACAAAATAATAAGAGTGGGGAGGGGTGAAGTAAAACGGAAAAAGAAAAGAAAGGTTATGTTTAGTATTTTTGTTGTAATAAGTCTCACCGTTTTCTTAGCCGATAAACTGGTAAAGATTTTCTTTGTTGATGAATACTATTAACGTTTCCCGATTCCATATTATCAACATTTTGAAAATTGGAATTATTGTCCTCGTGTTTCTGGACTTTGGCGGGATTATTCTCCCCGAAAACAACAGTGTTTGTTCGTTTCGGTGCTAACTTTGAGAAACTCGATGTTCCCATAACATTATATTTCGAATCCGGATTATCGTGTACACCCATTTTAAGATCAAACTATAATAACAACAATATTGTCTAAATATATAACACAAAAACGGAAACAAACAACACGAATAAACGTACTTGACTTTACCTTGAACCGGCACACACGTGTTACACGTTACTGACTCACGTACTCAACTTAACTCAACTCTACGGTTCTGTCGATAATGCAGTTTTAAAGAAAAAAATACAGTTAGGACTTAATTTCGTTTTGGTTCGGGGGAAGGAAACTTATCAAAAGGGTTTCCAGTAGGCGTGGTCTGATTAGTATACACCAATGAGAATAGACAACTGCTACTTACTAACCGCTATCAAACTTACAATGAATCTAATGCCCGCGAAATTTAAAACCATTAATTAAATACGCTATTAAATACTATCACAGTATCATTTAATTTATCAAATTCTTCATTTTAATTATTTAATGAATAACTACTTATAAATTAATTAAGTAATTGCTATGAATGCTACATTTTGAAATAGTTATAGTACTTTTAAGTTTATGTTACCGACATTACATAGATTGTCCACACATATAAATATGCCCTGCTCATTATCATATTCCCCTCATTTCCTATAGATGAATCTTATGGGGAAGGGGAAACGCTTTGAGGGGACGAAACTTTTGAAAACGAAATGAAATCGAATCCCTACTGTATTTTATATTATTTTAATTAACATATACGATTTTAATTCCTATTATATCTTGTTCATAATACTATTGTATTTAATATTAGTAAAATAATATTAAATATAAAATATTAAATATATAAAGTTAATTAAAAAGAAAAAAAAAGAAACTTATTAGACAACCTAATAATACCTTTTCTATTTTTTTCTTATCCAGAATTAACACTGAATAAATAAAACAATTTTTGTTTAAAAAATATGAACCAGTTATTATTATAATTATTATTTATTTTCTTTGATTTTCGTTACTACTGCTATTGCAAATTGTGCCGAATACCAAAGCAAAGGTTTTCTTTTTTTAATTAATTTTTTGCTTATAATTATTATATCATAAGCATAAAAGTTACATTAAGTTTTTGCGACGACTTCATATGGGGTCGTCAGGATTGCATGGAAAATTTAAAAATAAAAAAACCCATGCATGGCGTTAAATAAAAAATAAAACAGATAACGGCACAAAATTAATTTCTACGATTTTTCTTTTTTTTTTTTTTCTCCTATTATTTTTCTTTTTTTTTTTTTTTCTTTAATATATAATATATATATATATATATATATATGTATATATATATACTTCGTCATACATTTATTTGTCGCACATCACATTAACATATATTACACGTTTACAGAGAATCTCTTGTTTGTATGTTTATATATTTAAAATTTATATACACACATACATATATAAATATATATCATATCATATTATATTATATATTATATTATATTAATACGTATGTATATATATAACAAATATATATATATAATATATACATATGTATGTATATAAATAATTTAACGAATAATTATCTCTTATATCTAATTGTAACAACGTCTTTGCAAACTAAACCAGAGGTAGAGAGATTAATCTCACTTAGTCAAAAATTGTTTTATAAACATGCAATTATAAAGGAGAAAAATTTAACAATTATTTATAATTAATTAATGCCGTAATGGATGAGGGGATGAGGGGATGAGGAGATTAGGAAAGGAGGGTGAAAACTTAATACGTTGTCGTTATTGCTATTATTGTTGTTGTTGTTGTTGTTGGTTGTTGTTGTTGTATGCCCTATAGCACATTGATTACTCGCGTTAATAATGATTTCCGTCTAATTAACAATAAAATCTTGATCGATTGATTGATTTAGTTGCAAATCATTTCAAAAAAAATAACCATTACTAATCTAAAAGTAAAAAATATTTATCTCATGATTTTTAAGAAAAAATTATCACAGATTAGCACTATTTAGAAGGAAGACAGCGAATGTTATTTTTTTTTTTTTCTTTTTTTTTTCTCTTTTTTCTCTTTGTTTTTTTCTTTTTTTCCCTTTCTTTAGCGATTTATCGTTTTTTTTTTTCAAAAAAAAAAAAAGAAGAAAAAAAAACAGAAAAAGAAAAAAAAAAAGAAGTTACATCTATATTTGTCAACTAAATGCAGAACATCATCGTATTGGTCGATGAGTGACCGGTGGTTTTGTAGAAGAAGAATGCGGTGGTACCTGAAAATAATATTATTTTATGAAATGAAATGAGATAAATGATTTAATTGGTTGGACGTTTGATAAAATGAAGCAAATAAAGATTTAGTTTTGAAAAAAAAAAAAAATATATGTTGTTTTATGTTACCATTGCACCAACACGAGATAAATAGCGATTTCTGATACTAATGGCGGATTGGGGTTGCAAAATATCATCTACCGATAAATCCGAAGTAGATTCAGGCGACAATAGTTTCTTTCTTTCCAAGGTTTCAGGAGTACGACGAGTTTCTTCGTATTTTTCACGTTGTCCTGGTGTCATGTTCAAATAGCCACCGGTTGTTGCCATGTCAGAGACCCAAATTGCAGCAGCAGTTATCAAAGATACTACAATGAAATCACAATGAAATTGTAATATAAGATTAAAGTCATTCAATATTATTAATCAAAAAAAAATATAACAAACGTACAATCGAGAAACCAATAAATAAAATAATAAAAAAAAAAACTTACTCCAAAGCCATCCAAGGAAGAAAATTTCAAGCATCATGTAGCCGCCCCCATCAACGATAATTCCAGCCAAAATGGAAACTATAGCCAAACCTAAATTCTGTACGGCTTGAGCCCTATAAATAAAATAATAGAAATGATTTGATATACATATAAATATACAGTTTAAATTTCTCAAGTTGATACGTTTTAAACACATGCCACTTACATGCCATAAGCAGTCCCTAGTTGATACTCAGGCGTAACGAGAGAGATAAGAGGCCATAAGCTACTAGCAAGCATAGAATATGCAAATCCCATGAGTATCATACACACATATGGACTCACATATGTAAATGCTAATAACACATGAGCCACCATAGTAACACATATGCTAAGAAATACCCAAAATACATTTTTTCCAATTCTGTCTACCAGATAACCCAAGATAGGAGAAGCAATCGCTGATATTGAATAAATCAAAGAATTAACGGTATTTGCACTTGATGGATCATAATCATATTTCCTTTCAAAGAATACTCTGAAAAGAAAAATATATAAATTCATAGTATTTCCTTAGATCTATTGTACATTATACAATTTCTTTTGATTTTTCTGTTTATTTTTGTATTTAACATAAAACTTACTTTCCAAGTGCGATGAAAGGAAAGATTGTTACATAATAACCGATGCAAATGAGAGTGATTAACCAAAATATAGGCTTGAAGTCTTTAACATCTTTTAAACTAACTATTTCAGGTTCTTGTCCTTCTCCACGCCTTAACAATCTTTCGGCATGTTTATCCATTAAACCCAAAATGCAAGCGCATATCATAGAGCCCACGCAAGTAATAGAAGCAAGAAACAAAACTACGCCAATACATTCAGGGCCTGTATAATACTGCGATACATATTTGTAAATTGGTTCCATTACCAAAAAATTAACGGTAGATCCTATACGAGAGAAGCTCAATTGTAATCCAAATACCATATTCAATTCCTTTCCTTTAAACCAAAGTACGGCATAACTGTTTTGAGCTACCGCCAATGATTCAGCACCAATACTGTCAAATCAAATAAATATAAAATAATATTATATAATATATTATCCCATTATTTTTATAATTATTATTTATATATTATTTATATCGTTATATATCAACTTACCCAAAAACAAATCTTCCTACCATCATTAACCAGAATGCATTGATCATAGCGCCTGTAGCAAAGATTAATTGTCCGATCAAAGCAAGTCCCATATAAATAACAGTACCCAAACGAATACCAAAAACGCTGTCTAATAAAAATCCTCCGACAAAGCAAAGAATTACATTCGGCCAAGAATAAATGGAATATAATAAAACAAATTTGCTTGTTGTCATATGCAAATCTGTCTTGAAATTATCCTGCAAAGCTCCTGGATTGTCGAAACAAAAATATGAGCCTGAAAACATACAAGGTGGCATTAAGTGTACCATTGAATTATTTTCAAAAAATCATTCTGAAAATAATTAATTAATAAAAAAAAAAAAATCCTTATTTAAAATAAATATCTATTGTAAAATCAATTTTTCATTTATCAACTCTCCCACCAAGCTGTTCTATTTCATCATGAGAGAAATAAAATAAAAAGAAGAATGGAGTACCATTAACGTGATTCTGTTATGTCGATAAGAGAGTAAAACTGCATATGCAAGTTGAATTTTATCGTGATATTATTTGCTATGGTGGTGGTGGTGTGGTGCGTATGTATTTGTGTGTGCGTTTGACGAGGTCATTTATCAAATTAAAATATTTCTTAGAAAGTAGGTTATTGGTATGAAAGGAATTCTATGAATTTCTATGGAATTTCATTATACTGCACAAAAGAAAATATATATATATATATATATATATATATGTGTGTGTGTGTGTGTTATAATAGAGGCACATGTACAATTTATGTTTGTGTATATACATGTATATATTAAATTGTCAATTATGAAATGGAGCAAAAAATGCACATAATTAAATTGAAATTTGCTCCATTTCATATTTGACAACCTAATATATATGCAAAAATATGATAAATGTGTATTCATGCAAATGTCAAATGCATATATATATAATAAAATATATATACGCAGGCGTATATATGTATTATATGTAAATAATTTTAATAAGAAATTATTACAGGAGAAATGTGTTCATTGATTTTTCTGCTTTTTTTTTTTTTTTTTAATATAATTAAAGTTTCATAATATATAAAATAATATCAATTATATCCAACTACGGTCACACTTTTTGTTCTCTGATAAAAAGGAAAAATTATTTATTCTTGTAAATGCATTATTTATCATTATTTGTTCTAAACAAAAAGAATACAATTACAGGGGGACTTTAATATCTACGTTAAAAGAAAAAAAAAGAGAGTTTATCGTAAAAATATAAAATATATTCGTTCTTTGGAACCTTTGGAACCGCATCCGAAAACTGATAAACTTAAACAAACCTGATGATAACGAAACGAAAAAAAAAACATAGAAAGAAAGTGTATTTATTTGTCCTACGAGATGATGAGATATTAATGAAAACAAAAGAAATATAAATATATATATGTAAATATATTTTTTTTTATATCTAATCATAAAAGGATTAAAATAAATTTTGTTATGTCATGTTAAAAGTATGAATAATAATTATTTACTATATGTATCCTTATTATGATTCTTTTGTTTCATTTTGTTAAGAGAAAAGAGGAAACGTATGTAGAAAAACAATGAGTAATTTGTAACAAATTTAGGGCAAAAAATTGTATACTACACATACACACATACATACATCCATATTAGATTGTCAAGTATGAAATGGAGCAAGTTTCAATTTAATTATGTGCATTTTTGCTCCATTTCATATTTGACAACCTAATACATACATACATACATACATACATACATACATACATATGTTTAATAAAAATATCTTACCAAAACCAACTAAGCACATTAACGTCAATCCAACAAATCTGTAAGGTAATTTTTTTGGACTACAAAATCCTTGCAAAGCAATATCATCATCTGAACGATTAGACGTTGAATTAATTGCCTGATCTGTAGTTGCTTCTATGCTTTCACCCTCCATTTCGATTAGATTATATTTCCTCACACTATGTTTTGTCGATAATCCTTCAAATTGGACTCGTCAAAAAGTTAAAAAAAAAAAGTGAATTCTTTTGATTTGTACTTTTTTTTTCCTTATCAATAAATAACTAATTTATTATTTATGATATTCTCGTTGGGATAAGAGAGAAAATTAAAGGAAACAATAACACGAAGGACAATAGGATAATTCCACAGGTGATGTTTTGTTGGCTCGATCACGATTTTGCGCTTCTTGCACAAACCCAATTTGTCATCGCAGATATATTATGAACTTTGAAATGCTTTTGTTGATAAAAATATTTGTAATTTTAACACAATGCAATCTTGACGACCATTGATAATCACTATTTAATCAAAGTTATACATTCGATATATATTTATTTCTCGTTTTGTTTAATTTATCGAACAAATTGTACTTGTCAACCCCTCATCGTGCTCTGTCACTCGTCCGTCACCTACTACTCGTGTTTGATACACGAAAGAACCATCTGTTAGCAAACTAACTCCAACCAATCAGCTATGAGTTAAGAAATAGAGAACTTTGAAAAGTAAACTACGGTGGCGCTAAATTATTCAAATGCTTCTCCTATTGGTCAATCAAATTGACCAATCTGCTATCGTAGTTTAAATTGTTTGTTTATTAATAAATACAAATATTTAATTTGAACTAATGTAAAACTATATTGTTGTTTAACTTATTATTAAATAAAAACTCATTATATATGCATATTTATTTATATATATAATGATATATTTCCTTTTAGGAAATAAACAATAATGGTAAACTATTCTATGTTGCTCCATAAACGAAGATTTTATATTTTTCTTTATTACAACATTCTAATAATATTATTGACAAAAACTCTTACTTGTAACCGAAGAAACGACAATTAAAGTTTATTTACTTATTGTCTATTTCCTTCTATAATCTTATTTATTAACTATGATTTTATTTATATTAAATATATCCTAAACTTTTCAACCCCTATTTCAATATACCAATTTACAAATCCTTATATATTATCTTATAATTATTATAATTACTATTATCTTTTCTTTAACATAACCTAATAATTGAACAACATAACATCGATACTATCGCCACCTGGTTTAATAAATGAGAATCAAAATTGACGCTGGTGGAAGAGATTTCATACTGAACGAAGTTTGCTGATTTTGACCAGTGTTGGGTGTTAGGAAATACTTTGTTAACATTGGGAAAATTTTCATTTTACTTATTTTAAAGTATTAATGATATTTTCTTTTTTCTTACCATGTCAAAGGCAAAAGTTACCGCAGAATGGAAAAAACGGGTGAAATCAGAATACATGCGATTGAGACAAATAAAAAGATACAAACGAGCGGACGAAGTAAAAATTGCATGGAACAGGAATCGAGAGACTATGAAAAGTTAGTTAATTTTTAAGAATTTATAAAAAAAAAAAAGTGGGAGAGAAGATGTACAATATTTTATCCCTTATTTTTCCTTTTCTTTTTTTTTCATCCTATTTCTTCTATTCTTTCATTTATTTATTTATTTATTTGTATTTATTTTAATTGTTTTACTCATTACTATTATTATTATTATTATTTACTTGACTCATTAATACAATTAAAATCAAATATAATTTAGATAATAGGAAATATTTTTATTGCACGTAATGTGTTATATGATTGTATATTTAAATAAAAGTTTCTTCGATCAGCGCTTCTTTCAAAGGAACAGAAACTATGGGAGGAAGGAAAAGCGATATGGGCTGCCAAGGAAGATATCCCAGCTTCTTGCATGAAAAAAGCAGAGGTTACCAGTTTAGAAGGAGAATTACAAAGTTGTCAGATTAAAATATTAAATGCTGTTACTCCCATACCTACAATGTATACATGGGCACCTATACAACAAAATTTTATGGTTGAAGATGAAACTGTATTACATAACATTCCTTATATGGGGGATGAAATATTAGATCAGGATGGAACTTTCATTGAAGAACTTATTAAGAATTATGACGGAAAGGTAATTGATTATTATACAAGAATAATAATAATAATTTATTACATATACTCTTGTGAATACTACCAATGATTATGATCACATACAACGTTTGATATTAATCTATTAAATGTATACATTATAGACATATAATTGTTATTATTTTCCAGGTACACGGTGATAGGGTATCTGGTTTTATGGATGATTCTATTTTTGTCGATTTAGTAAATGCTTTAGCTAATTATGAAAAAGACGATAAAGATAAAGAACATACTAAGAGAGGTAAAGAATCTAAAGATAAAGATGATCAGAAAGAAGATGAGAAAGAAAGTAAAGAAGATTGTAAAGCAGAATTATCTATTAAGTTAATGGATAAACCAGCAGATGATTCTAAAGTTCAAGCTATTCCATTCCCATCGATGCACATATTCAACGTAAGTTATAATTAAATATGAAATAATTAAGTATATAAAATATCCTTAATCTAATAGAAATGAAAACAAAACAATTGGATAATATTAATAAATAAAATTGTTTTATCTTCTTCATCTATAGGCAATATCTAGTATGTTTCCGGATAAAGGAAGACCCGACGAGTTAAAAGAAAAATACATAGAACTAACGGAAAGATCAGATCCAAATGTATTGCCACCAGAATGTACCCCAAACATCGATGGTGTTAATGCTAAAAGCGTACCAAGAGAACAGACTATGCATTCGTTTCACACGCTATTTTGTAGAAGATGCTTCAAATATGACTGCTTCTTACATCGTGAGTAGAAAGCTAGTTTAATGTTTAATATTCTCAAGTTGTATCTTGTCAGGCAACAACATAAATAGGATTAATAACGTGTATCACATATTATTAAGGATATATGTATATATATGTGTGAATATTATTTCTATATTAGAGCACAGCCTCTAGATACAACTTATTCATGATTTTATATATATTATATGATTATGAAGCTGGATGTATATTAATTACAATAATTTGTGATTCCTGATTTATCGTAGCAGCCAGGGGGACCTCGCCGCAAGGTAAAGAACAACATTGCATTCAAACGAGCGCATTCGATCGAACGCTTTTTTTTTTGTTTAGCACGGAGGCATCGCCAAGGGTTCATCCACAATCAAATTTCATTCGTCTTTCATCGCTCGCTCTTTCTATTTCTCTCTCTCTCTTTCTTTCTTTCTTTCTCTTTCTCGCTCCCCCTCTCTATTTCTCTTTTTTATCTCTCTCTGTCTACTAAATTTCTCTCCATTCGCGATATAATAGGTTTAGCTTACATTATATTTTAAAATAATAACATTTATTTTAGGTCTTCAAGTCTGCCATCCTGGACCAAATTTACTCAAACGAAAAGGTCCGGACTTGAGGCCGTTTTCAGAACCATGCGGAACGGAATGTTATATGCATTTGGTATGTAATATTATATTATGTAATAATAAATATACATTCTCGATAAAACATTTAATTACCATGTTTATATTATTTTCTTATTTAGGAAGGTATGAAAGAAAAGCTTGCAGCACAAGCAGCTGATATAAAAGAAGAAGAAGGAGATGAGAAACGTGGTGGTCCTAGAAAAGTACGAAAACAAGCAAGTGTCGATTCAGGAAACGAAGCTAGTAGCGAAGACAGTAACGATAGTAATAAATACAGTCAAGGTGGTTGTTGTCAAGGTAAAATATATAACATTCTTTAAACTTTTAAAAAAAAAACTTGTTAAAAACATCAAATTATTTTATATGTGGTGTATTGATTTGTAATTTGTATTTAACAGATTTCAAACAAAACGTTAACAAAGAAGTTAAATCGGAAGAAATGATGGAAGATCAAGCACAACCAGAAAATCAAACACCATTCATGTTGTTAGGTCTCGATAAAAGGATCAAAACAGAAAGTGAATTGTCTTGGACTGGTTCAGAACAAAGTCTTTTCCGTGCTTTGCATAAAGCATTTCCTGGTAACCCTTGTGCCTTAGCTCAAATAATATTGACCAAAACTTGTCAGGAAGTATACGGATTTGCACAAAAGGAAGCATCTGATATTCCAGCGGTTGAACACTTGAAAGATTTTACACCGCCAAGAAAGAAGAAGAAAAAGCATAGACTTTGGTCTATGCATTGCAGAAAAATACAATTAAAGAAGGATTCCGGTAATTATTATTATAACATTTTCAATTAATAATCAATACGACGGACATTTGACCATCACAATCGGAAAGTGTCTCTCCTCGCGCGTTATTTTTTTTTGTTTTCGTTTACCCATCATATGTACAAAAATCATACCTCACAGGTGCCAATCATGTCCACAACTTCGCACCGTGCGATCATCCAGGCCGTCAATGCGATAATTCTTGTCCATGTATACAGGCGCAAAACTTCTGCGAAAAGTTCTGCCAATGCAGCAGTGAATGTCAGAATCGATTTCCTGGCTGTAGATGCAAAGCTCAATGTAATACAAAACAATGTCCTTGCTATCTAGCAGTAAGGGAATGTGATCCTGATCTTTGTCAAACTTGTGGAGCAGATCAATTTCAAGTAAATAAAATATCGTGCAAAAATGTCAGCGTACAACGTGGTCTTCGTAAGTATATATTTATTAATTAATTTTCTTATCATATAATATACAAATTGATCTAAATTATTATTCTTAACACACACATACAGACATATATTGTATTCTTTTTCTTTAAGACAAACATCTTTTAATGGCACCATCCGATGTAGCTGGTTGGGGAATATTTTTAAAAGAATCAGCTGCAAAGAACGAATTTATTTCTGAATATTGTGGTGAAATAATAAGCCAAGACGAAGCTGATCGTAGAGGAAAAGTATACGACAAATATATGTGCAGTTTTCTATTCAATCTAAACAACGGTATTTTCTTTAAAACACATTTGTTTTTTCTTTCGTCATAAATATAATTATAAAAATATATATAAAAATGTTATTCTTTTCTCATTTTATAGATTTTGTAGTTGATGCTACGCGTAAAGGAAACAAAATAAGATTTGCAAATCATTCAATAAATCCTAACTGTTATGCTAAAGTTATGATGGTTAATGGTGATCATAGAATAGGCATATTCGCTAAAAGAGCTATTCAACCAGGGGAAGAATTGTTTTTTGATTATAGGTTTGTAATTTTATTTTCTTTTTTAAATTTAATATTAACAAACAAAAAATATATGTTTAATATTTAAATTTAATTGAAGAATTATTTCTTATTTTTTATTATATTTTTTATTTTTTTTATTACAGATATGGTCCAACTGAACAACTCAAATTTGTTGGCATTGAACGTGAAATGGAATTTCTTTAAAATTATATAATTTTATTAAAAACTCATATATATATATATATATATATATATATATATATATATATACTAATGTCGATCAATTTCTTTTTATACAGTTCAATTGAAAAACAAAGAGTGTGTGTGAGAAAAAGAGAGAGAGAGAGAGAAAATATAATAATTATCAAAATTAATAATACATAAATATCGGTAAACTTAATCTGCCTAGTGCATATCAAATCATTTTCAAAATAATTCATGTATAAAGATTTATGAAAAGAAGGCGTGCATGTGCGAACGAATATGTATTCATTTGTATATAAATGTCTCTTCATTTAGTATGTGATTTCTTAAAGCACATTTTTCGAATAAAAAAGTACCACCGTTTTATATGCTGTATATTCAATTAACCCCCAATTTCTCTCTTTTATTGTTTTAAAAATATAATAAAATAATCCTTTATATATATTTTATCTAATTTTTAATATAAACACTTTAATAAAGAAACAAGAAATTTCTTTTTAATTTTATTATTGATTCTAACGAATATTATTTATTACAATGAATTTTTTTTAATATTATAACGTGCATTTGTAAAATGAAGAAAAAAATATATCAAAATAATGAAAATTAACTCTTACGTTATTTTCTAACGTTAAATAAATTCTATTTTAATTTATTTCGTTTTTTGTTGAATTTTAAAGGATACAAAATTTGAAACGCGCGCGAATTCGCGGGCAAATTTTCAAACGTTGAAGGTTTAGTTCGAAAGGATACGAGAAGAGTGCTACTTCCGTTTAACTCGTAGCCGAATTCAGCCACCAGTTGCGGACTTAGCGGCCGCGAAAACGGATCGAGAGATGAGTTATTTTCGTAACGTCGTGTTTTTGGAGTGATAATAAATGATCTAATTTAATATCGTTTATCTAATGTATCTCTAATAAAAAAAAGTGAAGACAAAATAGAAGAATATAAAGGAAAGAAAACTAAACGAAATTTAATTATTAATTAATTAAATAACAAAAAAAAAAGGATAAAAATCCAACTTAACGGGTGAAAGAGAATAAAATTAAATTAAATAAAGTAGAAAAAACAAAATTTTATTCTTTTCCCGTTATGAGGAGGATAATTAATACAAATTTATTATCAAATAAGTTTCAATTAATAATCGGTTTTATTCGTGTTTCTTCGTGACAATTCGGTTTTTATTTCGTTAGTTCGGTTTTTTTACGATAACAATCGGTAAAGTTCTTCGTTTAAATATATTTTAAAAGTAATATATATATTATATTTGATATCGTTTAGTTTTAACATTTATTTGTTTGTTTGTGATATTAAATCTGAACTTAACAAAACTATCATTAATGTCATTATTAAAAAAAAGTTGCGACAGAATTTGAAAAAATACGTTTCTCTCTCTCTCTCCGAGGGTCTGGTCGAAATATTTGTTTTTACAAGAAAACAAAAGAAAAAAAAAAACTAAAAGAAGTAAGAAAAATAAAATTGTTTGGATCGTAGCCAGATTTAAGAAGGGATCATCATCGTACAGAAGAGACATGGAGGAAGAAGGTAATTAAGTTTCTTGATTTGAAAACAATTGAACTTCTGTGTTATCCCGCTTATGTCATTTTGTTCTTCATCTTTCTCTCACGTTTTTTTTCTTTTAAATAAATAAATAATATATTTTAGTAGTACATATGTGTCAGTTGGTAAAATAGAACATATTCGAAATAAAATTAATTAAAATTTGTTCTATTTCTTTCTTATTTTTTTCTATCTTTTTTACGTTTCTTTCGAAACAGGAAGAAAATATCGGTTTGGAGATAAAAAGAAAAAGTAAATAAGAATTTGTGCGAGGTAAAAGAAAAATAAAAATAAACGGAAGGATAGAAATAAGGTGATTGAGTTAAAAAATAACAAAATAATAGTATTATAGCTGTTGGGGGGGTGGGTGCGTGGGGGGCATGGGGGGGAGGGCTAAAGAGATAACCGACGCCATGATGGAAAAATTTTTTAGCGGGAATAATGGCCGCCGTAATCGATCGATTTCAATCGTAACATCGGTTTTTATTATTGTAACAGAAAAATACACACTTTATATTAGAATTTATCTATCTTTTTCTACGAATTGTTGGAAAAAAACAATTTTGTAATTGTAATGAATATCTTATATTTTCATATCTTTTCATTTATGCTAATCTAAATATGTACGAAATAAATTAAACGTGTAATGTGATCGATCTATTGATCGATCGAACGAACGATATCGAATTATTTTCAAAATCTATCGAGTTTTTCATCTTATACGTGATTTTACGATAAATTATATATGTATACAGGTAAGCCGCCTGTAACACGGTAGATAGGTTCCTAGAAAATTTCGTGTTGTGTGAAACCGTGTTGTATGAGACCCAGAACCAGTACAAAAAGGGGGGTTATATTGTATCTTTAAGACAACTGTCAAAGTACAGTGCTGTATAAAGGTTTTTGCAATTTCCTTATCATGTTATTATAGAGTGAAACCGTGTTATAAGATGCCGTGTTGTAGGAAGGTTCCCGCAATTTATGAATCGTGTTGGAACGAAATCATGTTATAAGATATCGTGTTGTAGGAGGGTTCTTGCAATTTACGAATCAGTGTTGGAACGAAACCGTGTTATAAGATGCCGTGTTGTATGAGGGTTCTCGCAATTTACGATTCATGGTTGGAACGAAACCGTGTTTTAAGATATCGTGTTGTAGGAGGGTTCTCGCAATTTACGAATCGGTGTTGGAACGAAACCGTGTTATAAGATGTCGTGTTGTAGGAGGGTTCTCACAATTTACGAATCGTATTGGAACGAAACCGTGTTATAAGATGCCGTGTTGTAAAAGGGCTACCTGTATATATTTTGTTTTATTTTTCGATCGGTAAATAAAGCAATTTGACGAATGATTTTTTTTTTTTTTTTAATCTTTAATAATAAAATTACTGAAAAATATTTATTATATGTTATTTTCTATTGTTAAAATGTTTCATGTATTCGAATATTCATAATCAATTATCTTCTCTTATACGTCAAAAATAATTACGCTTAAAATCGATCGAACGGTTTTAATCATCCCCGCCCCCCCTCCTCCTCCTCCTCCTCCTCCTTTCTCTTCCCTGTAATAGGTAATGAAAATATTAATAAATTATTTCTAAATATTTCTTGATTTAAAATGAAATGTGAAATAATTTTTTAATGGGTACCTCTCTCAATCGATTATGCTGTTTTTAATCATATTAAGGTTGTCAAGTATGTAATGGAGCAAATGTCAATTCAATTGTATGCATTATTTGCTCCATTTTGTACTTGACAACACCTAATACTATTCATTGTAAAAGAGAATATTTTATCGATAAATAGTATTAGGTAGTCAAGTATGAAATGGAGCAAATTCTCAATTCAATTGTATGCATTATTTGCTCCATTTTATACTTGACAACATCTAATACTATTCATTGTAAAAGAGAATACTTTATCGATAAATAGAAAGACAGAAGTAATATTTTCCTATGCATTTTCATATGAACCAATCAGATTTATTAATAATAATAATAATAATAATAATAATAATAATAATAATAATAATAATAATAATAATAAAAAGAAGAAGAAGAAGAAGAATAAGAATAATAATAAAAAAAATGATAAACGAAGAAGCGTGAGTAAGAGCACTCATTCTGTTTTACACACCCATTCAAATTAAAACTTTATGGGCTTGGGGTTTAATGCGGTCTAGCCATTATTTTACAACTACATAGGTATGTATACATAAATTTTACACACAGTTATGGATTGGAAATATATACATATACACATACACATACACAAGCACACACGCATACAAATTACAGAGAGAAGAACATAAAGAAGAAAAAAAAGGGAAAACGCAATACGGATAAGAAGAGACATTACTCGTATCGTACGTGACTCGTTCCACGATTAAATTAACACCAGCAAATGAACGAATAAAAATCGTATTTTTGTTTTTGTTTTTTTCTTTTTCTCATGGGCTCTCTTAAATGAAATTTTCACTTTTAATGAAAACTTGAATCGTTTCCTCTTTTCTTTTTTATTTTTATTTTTATCTTGTAGGTTCGCAATCAATGACGCAATGAACAATTTGAAATTTGAATCGAAGAAAATGGTTAAACGATATGCTTCTAGTTCATTGGTTAACTTTAATAGATTTTATTTAGCAAAATGATTCTCGTTTGTTGTTTAGAGGAATAATTCATTAACTTTATATATATAATTATATATAATATTATTAAAATTCCAATTATTAAAATATTTATTAAAATTATATATATAATAATAATATATATAATATACTATACTATATAATAATAATATACTATACTATATATATACACATAATTATATATATAAAATACCTATATATTATATTACATATATATATATGTATATTTATAATACTATAATAATATACTATACTATATATATACTATATATATACTATATATATACTATATATATACTATATATAATACTATATATATACTATATATAATACTATATATATAATACTATATATATACTATATATATAATACTATATATATACTATATATAATACTATATATAATACTATATATATAATACTATATACCATATATATATAATTACTATACTATATATATACTCATAATTATATATATAAAATACCTATATATTATATTACATTGTCAAGTATGAAATGCAGCAAA
>JACGTP010000700.1:0-16848 GCA_023678845.1 Mischocyttarus mexicanus
TCCATGGGTGTAGAAGCAGCTTGCATCATAGTTGTATTAGTCTTAAGGACTGGTATAATTGCGATCAACTGGTGCTTCTGCACCTATGCAATAATAATATAATGAAATAAGTGAGAATGGATAAGAAGGAGTGAATGTGTGAGAAGTAATGCGTGATATTGATAATATTAAGCTAGTGGTAAGTTAGTCCATGTGTGAATAATAATTTGAAGCCTGATTGCGTGATGAGAAACCAATGTAACTGTTGCCCCGGGGGTCGAAAGGAAAAGCCTTTTGGACAATAGCCGCCACAGGCGGCGTGATGCGTAAGGAACAGAGCGGGTGTCCTATCAAGTGACGGCGATAATTGATTTATTATATGGCCTGATTGGAGCATTTTACAAACAGAGATATCCTTGTAAAAAACAATTCTAGAAAGAAAACGGAGCTTGGTAGGAGTAGGGAGGTCGGTCCTATAGGTCAGCCCTATGCCACCTCCACTTTTTTCCTTATGTCTTAAGGTTATATAAGGAGGGACTTTTGGCCCGCGAGACACCTTTTTTCGATCATTGTTTTTTACTCCTAACTTTTTGCTCGTCGCCCATTACTCGTTACTCAAAACTTATTCACTTAAAATCTTAATCTAAGCTTCGTGATTATCCTAGTTTTCTTGGATCGTTTCTTGATTTTTGTCTCACCTTATACTTTGTTCTGATAAAATTAATAAAAGTCGTGAATAATAATCTTGAAAGTATCGTGTATCAAATAAGTGTTAAAGCTCATAAATTGTATCTGTTAATATGTAATAACCGATCAAGAAGATCGAAGTAATAAGTGATCTAGTTGGTGCTAAGATTTGCAAGCACCAAGCCAATAAACAAGTAATTCTCATAAGAACCGAAGTTAATTAAACTTGCTACCCAAACATTCCATCCGAGCAGTACCAATCCAGTGTACCATTGACATCAACGAGTAAGTACAAATAACAGTCAGATTTCGAATACAATTCAGCTCACTTCTCGCTTGCAACTCTTTACTTCCTGTGAAAAACCGTTCTCTCCATACTTCCCTAACTACTCAATCAGCTATCGTTCTTCAATTATACCGAATTTATTCCATCTTTCGCGTTTTATTACCTCTTTTGCCATATTTTATTGTCGCTCAAATATTCAAATAAACGAACCTGCCTGGACCCGGCTAAACTCGGTAAATTCAGAGTGGCCACAACAGGCTTAGCATCATAATTAAACTCACTCGTCAGTTGAGACGTAACACAGCTATAAGCCGAGAAGCGATCACATAGTCTAAGAAGCGATCCAAAAAGCCGAGAAGCGATATTTTAGGCCAAAAAGCGAACACATTTCTTTAGCCACAAGCTCAGCGGATGCTAGAGCTCCCTCCAACTAACGATCAATGTAAAGACGTCCTTAAGTCAAACCTGCCTCTGACTTTGATCTTAGCTATAGGCCGAGAAACGTTCCCATAGGCCGAAAAGCGATCACATAGGAAGAGAAGCAATTCCATAGCCCGAGAAGCGATCACACATTATCTTAGCTATAAAATTAGCGAATGCTAATGCTTACTCTGACTCAGAATCAATGAGAAGACGTACTAAAGTCAAAACTGCTTTGGAATTTGACCCTAGCTATAGGCCAAAAAGCGAACCCTTCTTCTTCTTTTTCTTCTTCTTCTTTTTCTTAGTTTAGGACATAGTCTTGTTTTCTCTCTAACTTTTATTCTTTTTGTATTTTTATACCTCCTGCGATGAGGAGGTCCAGCTTTCACACCATCGTTTGCAAGGTCTTCCCGGTAGCCTGCTCGAGTTTGGCTTCTGTGTTTGTGCTATCTTAGGCAGACGGTTGTTCTCCATTCTCGCAACGTGATCCCTCCATTCTCTCCTTCTTTGGCGGGACCAGTGCACTATATCTTGGACATGGCACTCTTTTCTTATATCTTCGGTGCGATGGCGGTCTGACAGTGTTTTGCCAGAGATGGAACGTAGGGTCTTCATTTCTGTGCTCCTTAGTAGTCTCTTAGTAGCAGCGGTTTCGGCTCTTGCTTCAATGGCATATGACATAATTGGCCTTACACAGGTCTTGTAAATACGAGACTTGCAGTTGATACTCATGTACTTGTTGCGCCAAATTATGTCTCTAAGACAGCCGGATACTATTGCTGCTTTTCTTGTTTGAGCTCGTACTTCTTCTATGATGTTCTTACTGCTAGTTATATTGACTCCTAAGTAGCGGAATTTCATCACCTGTTCGACGCTAAGTCCATTAACTGCAAGTTTGCATCTTCTTGGCTCTTTAGATATTGTGAGCGACTTTGTCTTATGTACAGAAATGTTGAGATTAAATTTTTTGGCTGTTGTTTCAAATCTGTACAGTAATCTTTGCAGGTTGTCCTCGTTTTCGGCTATTAGCACTGCGTCGTCAGCGTATGCTATAAGTTTTATTTCCCTTACCCCCATTCTGTATCCTTTTCCGGCAGTAATTACTTCTTTTATTTTTTCGTCCATGATTTAATTAAATAGAATTGGGCTTAAGCTGTCTCCCTGTCTTATTCCATTTGCTACGTGTACTCGCTTCGAAAGGGCTCCGATGGTTTTGATGAAGCACGTGTTGCCGGTGTTGATTTCCTCTATAATAGCTGTGATGCCAGGGTCCATTTTTCTTTGTCTTAGTACATTGATTACATCTGCTAGTCTGATGTTATCAAATCCTTTTTCTAGGTCGACAAAGCATAAGTAGGCAACTTTGTTGTATTCTATTGCCTTTTCCACGATTTGACGCAGAAAGAAGATTGCGTCTGTTGTGGACCTGTTTTTTCGAAAACCTTCCTGTTCTTCGCTTATTCCTGTATCAGCTACAACTTCTGATATTATTTTTGTCAATTGTTTTATAACCTCACTCAAAAGGCTAATGCCCATATAGTTTTAGGGGTCGGTTTTTTCCCCTTTCTTGAATACCGGTATGATTATGCTATCTTTCCATTGGATTGGCACTTTTCTCTCTTCTATAATTTTATTGAAAAGGCTATTCAGGTCGTCTATCAGTGATGGTCCTCCGTATTTAATTAGTTCGTTTGTGATATTGTCCAAGCCTGGGGCTTTGCGGCTCTTCAGTTTCTGGATTGACGCCCTTAGTAGTTCTTTTGTGCACCTCCAATGCCCTTGTTCATCAGTTGCAGCTTTTTCTGTCTGAGTCTTAGTGTCAGACTTACGGTAAAGGTTTTCGAAATGTTTTTCCTAGCTTTCTTTGGAAATTTTGCATAATTGCACGTATTCATTCAACGGCTTGCTACGGTTTCTTAGCATATTCCATACTCGTTTCTGACCTCCGTACATGTCATGCTCCATGTCTGTTGAAAATTTCTCCCAGAAGCTCCCTTTTATTTCTCTTATCCTGTTGTTCGTCTTGTTTCTTATTAGCTTATATTGCGAGTAGTTGATTCTCTTGTCTTTATATTGTATATAAGCGTCTTTTTTCTCCATGGCTGTCTCTTATTTCGTCTGTGAACGGTGGCTTCTTGTTGTCTTTCTTCTTCCCATCAACTCTTCGCTTACATAATGCTTCCTCGGCGGCTCTGGTTATGTTCGTGGAGAGTTTCTTCCATGCATCCTCCACATCGTCGCTTGGTCCAACTTTGTTATTTTTTATGTGTTTGTTTAGTCTTTGCTCGTAAAGATGTTTGGTCGAGTCGTTTGAAAAAGATTCGAGGTTCCATCGTTCTGCTAAGTTTTGTGGACCTCTCATCTTTAGTTGAACCGTGGGTCTGAATGTTGTGATTACCAGGCTGTGGTCTGTTCCGGCATTAGTAGAGCTTAAAGTCTTTACGTCCAGTATCTTAGAAGGATGCACACTTCTGTTCGTTATAGCGTAATCAATTATTGACTTTAGTACTCTGTTGTTTGCGAAGGTAAATTTTTGTTGTGGTTTTTGCGGAAAGAAGGTGTTGTTTATTCGGAGTTCGTACTGGGCACAGAAATGTATTAGCTGTTCGCCGTTCTCGTTTGTCGTGTCCTCATTCAACCGGTTTTTAAAACCTGGTATTAACTCGTTCCCGATTCTTGCATTAAGATCGCCAAGAATAAAGACTTCGCTTTTTCTTGGTATTTCGTCTAATGTTTTTTGGAGGTAATGGCAGAAATTTTCTTTTTCCTCCTGAGGCTTCGTCATGTCCGGCGCGTACACAGCTATTACGTTGGTTGTGATATTTCCATGGAACTTAAATGCCACCCTCAGGATTCGGTCATTGATGTAGCTGATATCATGAAGGTGTTGGTGGAATTTTTCATGAACCATGAGTCCGACCCCGGAAGAAGTTCTTTCATGTTTTTTCTTACCGCAACACACCAGGAGATATTTACCGTACTTAGTATTTGACCCTAGTTATAGGCCGAGAAGCGAACCCATAGGCTAAAAAGCGATCCCTTTGGCTAAGAAGCGATCCTGTTGAGAAAGAGAGTAAATTTAGAATTGTAATCGATGATCGATAATATCGATATATTAGCAGCGCCCCTAGTGATAGACAAGGGTAGGAATAGGAATAAAGGAAAAGGGACTGCACTGGTGTGTCGACAGTCTGATAGATATGTCGTGTCATGGTATAAGAGAATGTATTAGTACAAAGGAAAGTTAGAATAAATATATATTATTGTTAAAGAATAATTTTAAGTGTTATTATTAAACCACGAACCTTAACATGGTAGCAGAGCATGATTAATCAAGAAAAATTGTGAAAAAGAAAGTAAATTATATATATATATATATACGTGGCTAATAGGAGCACGTGGTGAGAACAAAGCATCCAGCAACACGAACGTTAATCCAATTATAAATTCGGCATCCAGTGGTTTAGTCAAAGATAATCCAGAGAAAGTAAGTAAATAAAGTAATATTTCATTGTTCGTAAAAGATTTTGATAGATATTTGTGTAGAAAATCTTTATAAGTAAAGAAAAAAAAACGAACATTGCGGAAGATTTAAGAATGTTGCTACCGGTATTCGATGGACAAGAGTATATTATCTGGAAGACGAAATTAATGACGTTTTTAGAATTGAAAAAATGTGACCACGTTATAGAGAGAGAGAAAACAGAATCAGATAAAGAAGCTGCTTGGAAAGAAGCAGAGTTGAAAGCAAAAACGTATATATATAGTACCATATCAAACCGACAATTCGGATTTATAGGGGGAGAAGAAACGCCTCGTGGCATGATACAGAAATTTGACCGGATGTACCTAAGAGAGTCGACAATGTCGCAATTATGTATACGTAATAGAATTGAAAAGTTGAAATTAGAAGACTATTCACATAGTAGTGATCTGTTTAGTGCATTTGAAAACTTGTTAATTGAACTTAAAAATGCTGGTGGTGTAATAACCTAAAGAGAAAAGATGAATTATCTATTGAGAACCTTGCCAAGATCAATGTTCTTCATCGGAGAATTAATAGATGTTATGAGAAAAGAAGAGCAAACAGTAGACTTTATAATGAATAAAATCAAAGCATATGAAGAAGAATACCAAGGAAAGGAAAAAAATACTGGTCGCCAGTCAAATGCCTTTGTAAGTATGAGAAAAAGAATAGGAAACTGTTACAAATGTGGCAAACCAGGACATTATGCACGAGACTGTAGAAGGAATGTGACCTATGCAAGCAGTGGAAGAATTGCAAGAGGAGGAAGCTACCAGCAACCAAGGCAAGGAGGCGGCAATGGTTATGGGCATCAGTATCAAGAAGGAGTTTTTCACAGACGAGGTAATTGGCAACAACGTGGTAGACGGAATTATGTACCACAAAACGATAAAAGTAGCGACAACGATAAGAAGTACCAAGGAAATTCATTTTGCGTAGAGGTTCTAAACGAAAAGGAGACGATTGAAGCAAACCAGTGTGAAACTGAAATTGAGTGGGTATTAGATAGTGGTTGTTCGGACCACATAATTAATAATGATAGTTATTATAATAATTTTAGTATGTTACAGAATCCCATAAATGTTCGAGTAGTGGATGGTAGAAATTTGCAAGCAACGAAAATAGGCAATATTAGTTGTAGTTTTGTTTTAGGTAATAGGACACACCAGGTTGAGGTTAAAAATGTATACTACGTAAAAGAAATGAGCAAAAATTTATTGAGTTATGGAAAGATAACTGAAGGCCATAAGGTAGTATCAATAGGTTATACGTCCAAAGTATTTGATCGGAATAATGAACTGATTGCAATGGCACACAAAGAGAATAATGTGTATACATTAAAAAGCTATGTAAATTTAAAGTCAAGTTATAATCTTGAAGTTGGTAAGAATGGTATGACTTTAAAAGAAAAGTATGATAAAATTTTAGGTCATGTAAACTTTAAGTACTTAAGTATATTAAGTAAAGAAAGGTTAGTAGATGGTATTCCAGAAGAACTCGAAAATGATTACTTGAAATGCGGCACATGTATACGTAATAAAATGCACAATCTGAGGTTTGCGAATAAAAGACAACGTGCAGATGATATTCTTGAATTAATACATACAGATTTAAATGGTCCTCACAAAACAACAGGGTTTACGGGAGAAAAATACTTTTTAACTTTCATTGATGACTATAGTAAGATTGTTTCAGTATATCCAATTAAGTCAAAAGAAGAGGTATATGACTGCTTTGTTCAATATGTAAATTTAGTTGAAAACCTAACCTGTAAAAGAGTAAAAAAGGTAAGATGCGATAATGTAAAGGAATATATAAATAGAAGAATCGATGAATTTATTAGAAGAAAAGGAATAAAATTAGAACCATGTCCACCTTATGTTCATGAGTTAAATGGAACAGCAGAAAGGTATAACAGAGAGATAGTTGATACAGCTAGATGTCTATTATCAGATTCGAAACTTGGTCTAAGGTACTGGCCTGAAGTAGTTAAGACAGTAGCTTACCTTAAGAATAGAACGTTAGCAAATACAATTGAAAAGAAAAAACCGTATGAAATATTTTTTGGAAAAAGACCAGATATCAGTAACTTGAAATTATTTGGAAGTAAAGTTTTTGTAAGAGTACCAGATGAAAAAAGGCTAAATAAATGGGATAGGAAAGCAGATATAGGTATATTAGTAGGTTATGAACCAGTAGGATATAGAATGTTGTTAAACGATAGAGTCATAGTAGCTAGGCACGTAGATATTGTAGAAAATGACGAGCAATTAATAGGATTTAATGGAAACGAGGAAATAAAAGAAAATTACGAATGTGATAATACTACAAATCTAAGTGTAGAAAATAATAATGAAGAAACACGAAATATAACTCCTGAACCAGCTCAGAGATCGCCCGAGTTGAGAAGATCTAGTAGAATTAGAAAACAACCAGAGAGGTACCACGCACAAGATAAAACAATTGGGTAAACATTTGGGTAAACTATGTAAACGCTAGAGATCCTATGACGTACGACGAAGCTCTAATGGACCAAGATAGTGAAAAATGGGAAGAAGCAATGAATCATGAGATGGAATGCATCAAAAGCAATGAAACCTGGGAAATTGTTGAAAGACCAGTAAATAAACAGATTATTGATTTAAAATAGATATACACAAGAAAGGATGAGAATAGATTTAGAGCTAGGTTAGTTGCAACAGGATTTCAACAAAAAGACGGTTTTTCGGATATATATTCACCAGTAGCGAAAATGCAAACATTAAAATTGTTATTAGCTTATAGTGTGCAATATGGATTAAAAATTGATCAAATGGATGTAGATTCAGCCTTCCTTAACGGTAATATAAGTTCTGAAGTATATGTAAAACAACCCATAGGGTTTGAAGATGGAACAGATAGAGTTTGTAAACTAAAAAAGGCATTATATGGTCTAAAAAAAGTCCTAGAGCGTGGTATGAATGTCTAGATGGTTATTTGGTATATTTAGGATTTGAAAGAAGTAAAAAGTGATTTTTGTTTATATACAACAAATAGAAATGATGATAGAATTTATTTGATAATATTTGTAGATGATTTACTTATATGTGGTAAAGAACAAGAAAATATTAGGTATGTGAAAGAGTTACTGATGAAGCGTTTTAAAATGAAAGACATTGGAGAGATAAAAACCTATTTAGGAATAAATGTAGAATATGATTGTAAAATGAATAGTATGACCTTAAGCCAAAGAAAGTATATAGAATCGTTAGCAAAGAAATACGAAATAGAAAAAGCAAAACTATATTCTACACCTATGGAGCAAAACTTAAAGTGTGAACGAATTGAAAATGTTTCTGAAAATATACAATATAGAAATTTAATGGGTGCACTGTTATATATCAGTTCTGGCACAAGACCAGATATAAGTTTTAGTGTAAATTATTTAAGTCGATTTCAAAATTGTAACAATAGTACACATTATAAATATGCATTGAGAATTCTTAAGTATTTGTATTTAACGAAAGAGTTAAAGTTACTTTTTGAGAAAAATGAACGTGTGGATATAATGGAGTGTTTTGTAGATGCAGATTGGGCAGGTGACACTATAGATAGAAAATCCACTACTGGTTATATAATTAAATTATTTGGAAACACAATTGATTGGAAAGCAAGAAAACAGAATAGTGTAACAAAGTCATCAACAGGTGCAGAATATGTGGCATTATCAGAGGCAGTGAGTGAGATTTTGGCATTAAGAAATTTGTTAAAGGACTTCAATATAGATATAAAAGAGCCAATTAAAATTTTCGAGGACAATCTAGGAGCAGTTGATATTAGTCATTTAGGTAACTTTACTAAAAAGTCTAAGTATATTGAAGTGCAATACCATTTTGTAAACGAGAACTATATGAGAGAAATTATCGATATTGTTAAGATAGATTCTAATGAAAATATTGCTGATATATGTACGAAGCCTCTAGGGAAAAATAAGTTTGAATATTTCAGGGACAGGCTGAAGCTATTGTATTAAGAGTTACTGTAAGAATGGAAGTACCAAAGATTGAAGAGATAAATTTAAATGAAAGATTATATGTGTAACAATAATGTATAAGGAAAAAAAAATGTTATAGGTTAAGATTCTAAATTTAAGGAGGCGTGTTGAGAAAGAGAGTAAATTTAGAATTGTAATCGATGATCGATAATATCGATATATTAGCAGCGCCCCTAGTGATAGACAAGGGTAGGAATAGGAATAAAGGAAAAGGAACTGCACTGGTGTGTCGACCGTCTGATAGATATGACGTGTCATGGTATAAGAGAATGTATTAGTACAAAGGAAAGTTAGAATAAATATATATTATTGTTAAAGAATGATTTTATGTGTTATTATTAAACCACGAACCTTAACAGATTCCATAGGTTGAAAAGCGATCAAACATTAGCTTAGCTATAAGTTTAGCGAATACTAGAGCTTACTCTGACTCAGGATCAATAAAAAACGTACAAAAGTCAAAACTGTCTTGGACTGTGATCTTAGCTATAGGCCAAGAAGCGATCCCATAGACCGAAAAACGATCCCACAAGCCGAGAATAAATCCTAAAGGCCAAGAAGCGATCACCTATTAGCTTAGCTATAAGATAAGCGGATGCTAAAGCTTACTCTAAAACAGGATCAATGGATAGACGTACTAATGTCAAAACTGCCTTAGACTTTGATTTCAGCCATAAGCCAAGAAGCGATCTCATAAGTCGAGAAGCGATCCCATATAGCGAGAAGCGATCCCATAGGCGAAGAAGCGATCCCATTAGCTAAGAAGCGGTCCTATAGGGCGAGAAGCGATCCTATAGGACAAAAAGCTATCCCAAAGACCGAGAAGCGATCACACATTAGCTTAGCTAAAAGTTAAGCGAATGTTATAGCTTACTCTGACTACGGATCAATGAGAAGACGGACTAGAGTAAAAAATTCCTTAGACTTTGATCTTACCTATAGGCCGAGAAGCGATCCCATGGGCTGATAAGCGATCACACATTTGCTCAGCTATAAGATTAGGGGATGCTAAAGCTTACTCTAACTGAAGATCAATAAGATGTTGTTTTAAATTAAAAACTGCTTTGGACTTTTATCTTAGGCATAGGCCAAAAATCGATCCCATAAGACGAGAAGTGATCCCATAGGCTAAGGAGCGATCCCATTGGCTAATAAGCGATCACACATTATCTGAGCTGTAAGTTTAGCGGATGTTAAAGCTTACTCTGACTCAGGATTTAAAAGAAGACGTACCAAAGATAAAACTGCCTTGCACTTTAATCTTAGTTATAGGCCGAAAAGCGATCTTATAGGTCGAGAAGCGATCCCATAGGATAAGAAGAGATCCCATAAACCGAGATGCGATCTTATATTCCCAAAAGCGATACCAAAGGCCGAAAAGCAATCCCATAAGCCGACAAGCGATCCCATAGGCTGAAAAGCAATCACACATTACCTTTGCTATTAGTTTAGCGGATGCTAAAGCTTACCCTGACTCAGGAACAGAGGTAAGACGTACTAAAGTCAAAACTGCTTTAGATTTTCCTCTTAACCATAGGCCGAGAACCGATCATATAGGACGAGAAGCGATTCCATAGGCTAAGAAACGATCCCATTGGCTGATAAGCGATCACACATTAGCTCAGCTAGAAGTTTAACGGATGCTATAGCTTACTCTGTCTTGGGATTAATATAAAGACGTACTAAAGTCAAAACTTCCTTGGAGTTTGATCTTAGCTATAGGCCAAAAAGCGATCTGATACGCCGAGAAGCCACCCTATAGGCCGAGATGCAATCACATATTAGCTGAGATATAAGTTTAGCGGATGCTAAAGCTTACTCTAACTTATGATTAATGCGAAGGAGTACAAAAGTGAAGACTGCCTTTGACTTTGATTTTGGCCATAGTCCGAGAAGCGATCTCTTATGCTGAGCACCGAACACATTTGCTTAGCTGTAGGTTTAGCGAATGGTAAAGCTTACCTTACCAAAGGATCAATTTTAAGACGTATTTAAGTCAAAACTGCTTTAAAATTTGATCTTAGCTGTAGGGCGAGAAATGATCTTAACGCAGAGAAGCGAACCTATAAGACGAAATGCGATCCCTCAGGCCGAGAAGCGATCCCATAGGCCGAGAAGCGATTTCATTTGCCAAGAAGCGATACAATATGCCGAGAGAAAATCCGATACGCCAAAAAGCGAACCCAAAAGCCGAGAAGCGATCCTATAGGTCAAGAAACGATCCTAGAGGCCAAAAAGCGATGCTATAAACCGAGAAGCGATCACACATTATCTTTGCTATAAGTTTTTGGAATGCAAAGCTTACTCTAATTTAGGATCAATAAACAGACGTACTTAAGGCAAGATTGCTTTAGACTTTAATCTTTGCTATAAGAATTGAAGCAATCCTACGGGACCAGAAGCGATCACACATTAGCTTCGCTTTAAAATTAGCGGTTGCTACGGCTTACTCTGACTAAACATCAAAAAGAAGACGTACTAATGATGAACTGCCTTGCACTTTGATCTTATCCTTTGGACAAAAGGCGATCTTATAAGCCGAGAAGTGATCTTATAGGCTGAGAATCGATCCCATACGCTAAGATGCGATTCCACGTGCTGCTAAGCAATCACACATTAGCTCAGCTATAAGTTTAGCAGATGCTATAGCTAACTCTGCCTCATGATCAATGGGAAGACGTACTAAAGTCAAAACTGCTTTGGACTTTAATCTTAGCCATAAGAAGTGAAGCAATCGCATAAAACAAGAAGCAATCAAACATTAGCTTCGCTTTAATTTTAGCGGATGTTAAAGCTTACTCTGACTAAGGATTAACGGAAAGACGTTTTCAAGTAAAAACTGCCTTTGACTTTGATCTTACCTATAGGCCAAAAAGCGATCGCAGAAGCCGAGAAGCAATCCCATAGGCTGAGATTCGTAGACACATTAACTTAGCTATCGGTTTAGCGGATGCTAAAGCTTACTCTGTCTCAGGAATAATAAAAAGACGTACTAAAATCAAAACTTTCTTGGCATTTGATCTTAGCTTTAAGCTGCGAAGTGATCCTATAGACCGAGAAACAATCCCATAGGCTGATAAGCGATCAAACATTTGCTTAGCTATAACTTTTTTGGATGCTAAAGCTTGCTCTAACTTATGATCAATGGAAAGACAAGCTAAAGTCAAAACTGCTTTTGACATTAATCTTAGTTATAAGAAGTAAAGCAATCCTATAGGACAAGTTGCGATCCCAAAAGCTGAAAAGCGATCACACAATACCTTTGCTATTGGTTTACTGGATGCTAAAGCTTACTTTGAATCAGGATCAAAAGGAAGACGTTCTAAATTCTAAACTGCCTTGAAGTTTGACCTTAACCACAGACCGAGAAGCGATTCCACAGGCCGCGAAGCGATCCCATATGCCGAGAAGCGATCAAACATTAGCTTAGCTTATGGTTTAGCGGAAGCAAAAGCTTACTCTTACTCATGATCAATGAGAAGATGTACTAGAAACAAAACTACCTTGGCCTTTGATCTTAGCTATAAACAGAAAAGCGATCCTATAGACTGAGAAACTATCGTATAAGCTGATAGGCGATCAAACATTTGCTCAGCTGTAAGTGTAGCGAATGTCAAAGCTTTTCTGACTCTGGATCAATGGGAAAACGTACTATAGTCAAAACTGCTTTGGACTTTAATCTTCGCCATAAGAAGTGAAGCAATCCCATACGACAAAAAGCAATCACACATTAACTTAGCCTTTGTTTTAGCAGATGCTAAAGTTTACTCTGACTCAAGATCAATGAGAAGTCGTACTAAATTCAAAATTTCTTTAGACTTTAATCTTAGCCATAAAAAGTGAAGCAATGGCTTAGGACAAGAAGAGATCACACATTATCTCAGCTGTAAGTTCAGCGGTTGTTAAAGCTTACTCTGACTCAGTATCAATGAGTAGACGTACTAAAGTCAAAAATGCTTTGGACTATGATCTAAGCTATAGGCCGAAAAACGATCCCAAAGGCCGAGAAGCGATCCCATAGGTCAAGAAGCGATCCTATAGGCCAAACAGCGTTGTTATAAACCAAGAAGCGATAACACATTAGCTTTGCTATAAGTTTATCAGATGCTGAAGCTTACTCTTACTCAAGATTAGGAGAAGACGTACTAAATTCAAGATTGCTTTAGACTCTAATCTATGCCATAAGCAGTGAAGCAATCTTGTAGGACAAGAAGCGATCACACATTAGCGAAGCTATAAAGTTAGCGGATGCTAAAGCTTACTCTGACTCAGGATCAAAAAGAAGACGTACTAAAGATAAAACAGCCTTGCACTTTAATCTTAGGTATAGGCCGAAAAGCGATTCTATAGGCTGAGAAGCGATCCAATAGGCCTAGAAGCGATCCCATAGGCTAAAATGCGATTCCATGGGCTGTTAAGCAATCACACTTTAGCTCAGCTATAAGTTTATCGCATGCTAAAGATTACTTTAACTCAAGATCAATGAGAAGACGTTCTAAAGTCAAAATTGCTTTGGACTTTATTCTTAGCTATAAAAAGTGAAGCAATTTCTTAGGACAAGAAGCGATCACACATTAGCTTAGCTGTAAGTTTTGCGGACGTTAAAGCTTACTCTGACTCAGTATCAATTAGAAGACGTACTAAAGTCAAAAATGCTTTATACTTTGATCTCAGCCATAGGCTAGATCCCATAAACCGAGAAGCGATCTTATTAGCCAAGAAGCGATACAATATGCCAAAACGCAATCCGATACGCCAAAAAGCGAACCCAAAAGCAAAAAAGCGATGGTATAAACCGAGAAGCGATCACACATTTGCTTTGCTATAAGTTTATTGGATGCTAAGCTTACTCTAACTCATGATCAATTAAAAGACGTACTAAAGTCAAGATTGCTTTAGACTTTAATTTTTGTTATAAGAAGTGAAGCAATCCCAAAGGACAAGAAGCGATCATACATTAGCTAAGCTATAAAATTACCAGTTCCTAAAGCTTACACTGACTCAGGATCAATAAGAAGACGTTTTAAAGTCAAATCTGCCTTAGACTTTAATTTTACCTATAGGTCGAGAAGCCATTTCATAGGCCGAAAAGCGATCTCATAGGCCGAGAAGCGATCTAATAGGACGACAATCGATTCCATAAACCGAGAAGCAATCTCATATTCCAAAAAGCGATATCAAAGGCCGAAAAGCAATCTTATAAGCCGAGAAGCGAATTCATAGGCTGAAAAGCGATCACACATTACCTTTGCTGTTGGTTTAGCGGATGTAAAGCTTACTTTGACTCAGGATCAAAGGGAAGACGCACTAAATTCAAAACTGCCTGAGACTTTGATCTTAACCATAGGCCGAAAAGCGATCTTATAGACTAAAAAGCAAACCAAGAGGACGAAAAGCGATCTCCTAGGCCAAAAAGTGAATCCAGAGGCCGAGAAGCTAATCTATAGGTCGAGAAGCAATCCCATAGGACAAGAATCGATTACACATTATCGTAGCTATAATATTAGCAGATGCTAAAGCTTGCACTGACTAAAGATCAATAAGAAGACGTTTTAACACTATTCTTACCGATTCTTCACGTATTCTTATTATTACCGCGGCTGGTAAAATGACCGGTCTTTCACATCTTATATTTTTCAATATTGAATGCAGACCAATAGCCAGCTTACCAGTATAAAAATATATTTTCTTTTATTTAAGAGTATATAAACTACATTTTTTTTTTTTCGTCGCACTTTTTACAAAAAGGCTTCTCAACTGTACATTTTCTGCATACGTACTTTTTACATTTTATACAGATTTCATTAGCCTTATTTTCTTTACAATACCTCATCTGACATGTTTTCCGTTCACGGAAACCTGTAGTTGTACTTGTGATAGGTATTGGTTGATTTTCTTTTCTATCTCTTGTTATTATTTGATGGCAAGTTCTTCTGCCAATTGGAATAGAAATTCCTGTCTTTTAATTTCTCCTTCCGTAGTTTCTTTACATAACACTCATGCATTTATCCCGGCTAAATCCAAGATATTAAAAAATACTTGCAAAGGCTATCTCCGTGATTTAGAGTTTACCGAATAATTTCTAGCTATTTGGTCAGTCACATCTACGCCAAATTTGGTGCTATTATACAACTAAATTTTCTCCGGTGTTCAGGTGCCATTTTCTTCATTTTGTACGGAATTGTGCATTGTACTAAGAATTAGAACTTTTTTTCTTGGTTTGGCTTTGTAAACTGTCAACATACAATTACTTGAGAGATAGAGTTTGGTTGAGGAAAGTGCCATGTCGTCGTTTTTCAGTTTTGCCAGTCTTAGTAGTTCTTTTCTATTTGTTCTAATTGTCCCAACAATCGTAGTTTTTTCGCTAAAAGTTTTGTCGCTAAAGAAAGGCTTGTAAACAAGTTGTCCGTGGTTATATTTCTTCCAGATCCAGCATACGGTTTTGGTAATTTCATAGTGACAAACTCTCTTAGAGGAACTAAGGGTGAAACTTACTGTAACGTATTACTAGTTTTGTTCACTATTTGGAAAATGACACTTACAACACGTAATACGATATAAAACGTTATAAAATAATAATAATGATAAAAGACTGCAAGTATGCTCTTTGTGACGTTCACGTTTCGATGCACTTTGTTCGTGTTGAGAGACTCTACTGATTTGAATTTGTGAGAAGACGTCTATACATTTCCTTCAGTTATAAGTTTTTTGTTCTCCGTCATAATAGATAGGATTACGTAAGAAAATTTAGGGATGTGGACCGTATCAGATGAATCAGGCAAAAAAACCGATAGTCAAACGAGAACTGAAAAAACTGAGAAGTGCCGTAAACCATTTTCTGGAAAACACCTATAGGATAAAATTATGCCACAACTACATTACCTTTCGTTTGTAACGAATTTATAGTTTTGACATTGAGTCTTAGAAAAAAACTATTAAAAAAATGTATAAATCGTACCACTGTTCAAATGACCCGTCGTGCTAGGTGAGCAGACTACAAATTTTGCTCAGAAAATAAACAATAAAAAATAAGTGGATATTGAAAAATGTATCATATATATATATTTTAGGAAAAGTCATAAAGTTTAAAGGCGATTCGCTTACGTTAAATTTAGGAAATTTCAATTAAAAATTCAAAAACGGTCAATGTACCGGTCTCGGTTTGAATAGAGTTAAAGTCAAATCTGCGTAGACTTTGATTTTACCTATAGGTCGAGAAGCGATCCAATAGGCCGAGAAGCGATCCTATTGGCTAAGAAGCGATTCTATGGGCTGATAAGCAATCACACATTAGCTCAGCTATAGGTTTAGCGGATGCAATGGCTTACTATGACTTAGGATCGATAGGAAGACGTACTAAAGTCAAAAATGCTTTGGACTTTAATCTTAGCCATAAGAAGCAAAGCAATTCCATAGGACAAGAAGCAATCACACGTTAGCTTAGCTTTAAGGTTAGCGGTTGCTAAAGCTTACTCTGACATAGGATCAATGGGAAGACGTTTTCAACTAAAAACTGCCTTGAACTTTGATCTTATCTATAGGCTGAAAAGCGATCCCAAAAGCTGAGAAGCAATCCTATAGGCTTAGAAGCGATCACACATTAACTTAGCTATTGGTTTAGCGGATGCTTAAGATTTCTCTGACTAAGAATCAATGAGAAGACGTTCTAAAGTAAAAACTTTCTTGGCCTTTGATCTTAGCTATAAGCTGAGAAGCGATTTTATAGGCCGAGAAGAGATCCCATAGGCTAAGCAGCGATCCCATGGGCTGATGGGCAATCACACAATAGCTCAGCTATAAGTTTATCGCATGCTGAAGCTTACTCTGACTCAGGATCAATGAAAAACAAAGTAAAGTCAAAACAGCTTTGAACTTTAATCTTAGCCATTAGCAGTAAAGCAATTCCGTAGGATA
>JACGTP010000701.1:0-19977 GCA_023678845.1 Mischocyttarus mexicanus
GTTACTTAGCACACGTAGATATTCATCGATGGCCCTTACGATATAATTATATAAATTTCTGAAAAATCTCTCACGTTGCGTTCGTGACGCAACATACCGCCCCCCTTGGACGACTCTCGTTCAACTACAACTTACTATATATAACAATAAACTAATAAATATTTAACATTATGCTATTGATGTGTCTGCGCCGCTCTGATTCTCTTTCTCGGCATCGTCCAGCAACGGTGAAAGCCTCTTGACACTTCGCTTCAGATAACCGTTAGAAGTTTTTACGGTTACCACCCGTGCTATGCCATCTGATCCGGGGTGTAGCTCCATCACTCGCCCTAATGACCACTTGTGGGGGGGGGGGTAAGTTGTCCTCCCTGATGGTTACCAATGTGCCCACCTTTATGTCTTCGGACGCGCCTCTGTGCCATTTTCTGCGAACAGTTTGTTCATTAAGATATTCTTTACTCCATCGCGTCCAAAAGTGCTGTCTCATCTGCTGGATGTGCTGCCAGTGCGATAAGCGGTTGCATGACACGTCTCTGTAATCGTGCTCTGGCAAACTTGTTAGCGGGCCACCAATTAGAAAGTGACCAGGCGTGAGAGCGCGTAGGTCATTAGGATCGCTGGATAAGTGAGTTAGAGGACGGGAATTAAGGTTAGCCTCTATTTCCAAAGCGTATGTCATAAATGCCTCGTAAGTGAGTAATGCTTCTCCCACCATTCGCACCATGTGGTGTTTGAAAGACTTTACTGCAGCCTCCCACAGACCTCCAAAGTGCGGTGATCGCGGGGGAATAAAATGCCATCTGATGCCCTCACTAGTGAGATTTCGTGAGGCATGAGATTTTAACTCATTCGCGGCGCCCGCGAAATTCGTCGCATTGTCCGAATATATGTCAGAGCACCTCCCTCTACGCGCCATAAATCTTCGTAACGCTGCCAAAAATGCTTCCGAGGTAAGATCGCTGACGATCTCTAAATGCACCGCCTTTGTGCCAAAACACATGAATATAGCCACGTATATTTTAATTCGACCGCGATTTCGTCGTTGCGTTTCTTTTATATACATCGGCCCGCAAAAATCTACACCGGTGTGGAGAAATGGGCGACTTGACCGTAAACGATTTGCCGGTTAGTCGCTAATGCGATATACCGGAATTGTCGGTTTCGCTCGCCGACAAATAACGCATCTGCCTATTACGCGCTTTACGCTGGTTCGACCATTCAAGGGCCAGAAAGCTTCGCGAACCGCGTTGAGTGTGGCTTGCGCGCCGCCGTGACCTACCCTCACATGATTCTCTCGTATTATAAGATCGGTGGTAAAGTGATTTTTGGGAAGCACTGCCGCGTGGTTTTGATCGTAAGAAAGATCGCTTTTGGCTAATCTACCACCCACTCTGAGAATTCCTTGATCGTCGAGAAAAGGACTGAGCTCGACCATGGATGCGCTCGCACCCCTTCCCGATTCTGTTTGCTTGATTGCATCGGCGAAAGCTTCCCGTTGTACGCTCTTTATAATGGCAATTTCTGCCTTTTTTAGTTCCTCCACCGTGAGTTCCCCTTTCGTCCTGCTTTCCCTACAGTTGCTCGCATTACGCACGAATCGAAAACAACGCGCTATTACTCGCTTTAGCTTATTTATTGACGAGTATCGTCTGAGAAGGTTAAATGACTCACTCGAGGCTGTAAGTACTAAGACGTTTTTTATCTCCGGTATTTGTATCGGCTCTAAGACGCTTGACGGCCAATACTGTTCCGATTCGCGCAGCCATGGAGGTCCTGATCTCCAAAGTTCGTTTTCGACAAGTTCCGATGCCGCGACGCCGCGCGATATCAAGTCCGCTGGATTGTGTTCCGACGCTACGTGTCGCCATTGCTCCGAAGCCGTCGCTTCCTGAATCTCCGCCACGCGGTGAGCCACGAAGGTTTTTAATGTGTGTGGCGACGTATTAATCCAATGCAAAGTTATCGTCGAGTCCGACCAAAATACCACGCGATTGAGCTTGATTCTTCGCAGCGCGTTTCTTACGGCCTTGTATAGTCGCGCTAGTAACAAGGCGCCGCAAAGTTCCAAACGCGGCAGCGATTGTGTTTTTAACGGGGCAACTCTCGATTTCGCGCATATTAATTGCACAGAATTTTCTTTTCCGCTTGTTCTGGCGTAGATGCACGTGCCGTACGCCCTTTCACTTGCGTCACAAAATCCATGCAGTTCCAAATTTGCATTATCGTTCGTTATTTTGCGCGCGAACTGTATATTTTCTGAAGATAGCAGATCTCGACGAAACGCCTGCCACGCATTTTTAATGTTTTCCGGAACGCCTTCGTCCCACGATGATTTTAATTGCCACAACTCTTGCATCATCATCTTTGCGCTAATTATGACCGGCCCTAATAAACCTAAGGGGTCGAAGAGTTGTGTAATTTCTGATAGTATAACGCGCTTGCTTATCTCTCCCGAGTTAATTGACTGCCTAACTTTATAGCTTATGGTGTCGCGCTTTGCGTTCCAATTAATGCCTAATGTTTTTATAGTATTGGATATGTCCAATCGTATGAGTACGTCACTACACGCGTCGCCGAATCCCTCTATCAATTCTGGGCAATTTGAATCCCATTGTCTTAGCTGCATGCCCTCTCTGCTAGTTAGTTCGCTAAGTTCGTCGCGAATTTGCGTCGCTTCGGCCACCGTTCGCGCTCCCGTTAACAGATCGTCAACATAAAAATCCTCCTTTAAGATTACGGAGGCTCTCGGAAACCACCTCGCCTCGTCGTTAGCCAACTGATGAAGGGTATGAGTCGCTAAGAAGGATGCCGACGCCGTTCCGTATGTAACCGTGTTTAACCTGTATGTTTGTATAGGTTCGCTCTTTCCATAACGCCAGAGAATTTGTTGGTATTTGCGATCGCGCGGATCTACTAATATCTGCCGATACATCTTCGCAATATCCGCGGTAAGCGCGATTGCATGCGACCGAAACCTTACGAGGATGGTGAATAGATCATCCTGAATAGTCGGACCGACCATCAATACGTTATTTAACGATAAGTCCGTGGATGTTTTCGCGGATGCATCAAAGACCACTCGAAGCTTTGTTGTGTGACTGGACTGCTTTGTAACGGCGTGATGCGGTAGATAGCATCCATCGTCGCGCAAAGGAACGTCAACCCTTTCCATATGCCCTAAAGCCAGGTACTCGGACAGAAATTCTGCGTATTGTTCTCGGATCGCAGGCTTGCGTGCCAGCGGTCCTTTTAACGCGTGTAATCGTTTTAACGCGTGCGTATACGACCTTCCCACCTGATTAACGTTTTCCCGAAAAGTTAGTCTTACCACGTATTTTCCCGACTCGTCGCGCCACGTGTTGTTAGCATAGTGCTTCTCGCATAACTCCTCTTCGCGAGATATGATATTGTTTTCCGGCGCTTGTTCGACACGCCAGAATTTTTCTAATTGCTCGTGTAAGCTTCCGACGGCGGTATGACATCTTACAGCTCGCGTAACTTGCCTAGTATCATTTGGCGCACCTATCCAGCCCAATTTGGTGTTTTGTAAGATTAGCGAACTGTCATCCAAAATAACCTGACCGGAACGGAGCAACGTATAGAAAACCCCGATACCGAGGATCGCGTCGATCTCCCCCGGGTTATCGAAACCGGGGTCGGCTAATTGTATATTCGCGGGTACCGATAATTTTTCCGCCACGATCTTACGCGACGGCAGTGCCTCGGTTATTTTTGGCAGCAATAAGAATTGCACCGCGACGGTGTAATCCTCCACGCGCGACGCTATCGAGGCGACAACCGCCTGTTTTGCTCTTGTCCCCGTGCCGTTAATTCCGGAGATTGGAACGTCTACCTCGCGTCCAGGAATTCGCAGTTTGTTTGCCAGTTTGATTGTTAAGAAATGCGATTCGGCGCGAGTATCCAAAAGCGCTTGACACTCGTGCGGTTTACCGTCGCAACCCAACACCGATAACACCGCCGTTGATAACAATGCCGGCGTCGTATACTTGTTGAACTTGATATGCGCGCACTGCTTCGCCGTCGCTACCGAACCGTCAACGTGTAACATCGTGTGATGTTTGGCACGGCACTTTTTGCAAGGCCCCAAAAGACACACATTGGTCTTGTGGTTTGCTCGCAAACAATTTGTGCATAAACCCGCGGCCTCAACGATCTTTATCCTATCCTCGGGAGCTGCTCCCGCCAAACGTTCGCACGACAGAATGTGATGTTCGCTTTTACATAGATGACATTTTGTTTTTATTCGCGAGGAGTATACATGCGTTTTATTCTTCTGAAAATTTGCTTGCGAGAAGTAACGCGAATGCATATTGCGTGCGGGCGGCCTATTTCGGCTATCCGATTTGGTTTTTCCCGCGCCTCTTAAGCCTTTCGCGGGTTGCGAATTTTTCAAAGCCTGCGATCTCACGCGCAAAAACTTCGCTAATTCGTCTACGGTCAGCAATGTCCTCTCGCGTCTTTGACTCTCCCAGACGTAATGCGTTTGTTCGCCCAATTGAAACACGACCGCGTACACGGGAAAAGCCTCGGCAAATGGAATTTTTAAAGTTTCTAATGCTTTGTAGTTTGCAACAAGTGCGTCTGAGGTTGCCATCAACGCTTCTGGAGATTCCTTGCTGGCGGTAGGGCACTCTAATAACGCCCTGACATGCTTGCTAGCTATCGCGACCGGATCATTGTAACAGTCGACCAGTATGTTCCATGCGGCAATATAATTGCTGTCCGTTGTTTCTATCGCTCGAATTTTCTCCACCGCGCCTTCGAATAGGCACGATCTTAAATACATTTCCCTGTTAGCTCTTTAATATTATCAGAGATTCTTTCATATTTTTTGGCCTTATCTTTGTGGCCTTTCTCGAGGTCATATTGGTCGTTGATGACTTGTGCGTCCACGACGTAGGCTACTGAGTCGTCGCATAGAATGACATCCGGCTTACTGAGTCCAGCAGCCGTTTAAATCTTAGGTTCTTCGTAAATTTTAAATTTTTCTTTATCCGTTCTTTTGACAAGATACTTTATAATAGCGTCATGTCGCTTTATTCTTGTAGCATGGGTACGATGACATACTTGTTGTATATGATTCATAGTTTCGATTGCGTTGCAGCCTGCTCTGCAATAACGCTCTTTTTCTGGCCTTCCCCTAGCGCACCTAGATCTTGTAGGTAGGGCATTGATTCTCATTTTGCATATATTAAGGAAATCTTTTTCATGTAGGAATTGATTTCCCTCAATGACCCATTGGTTTTGTAACGGTACTTTAGCAGAGTTTGCTAGGGATTTACCATCTACCGAATCATGTAGTCGTCTCGCCCATTTCTCTTGGATGTCATTTCTACACTTTAACTCAGCGCCTTGGTCTCTCAGGCTCTTTCTGCACTTTTCGGCTTCAGTTACCACCAACAAAGCATATTCAGTTGATATTCTTGCAAGGTTTTCAAGCCTTCTTTTTCTTAATTCTGGTATGTTCCATCTAAGAGATGAAATATTAAGTCCTCTGTCCTTATAGCCCGCATACACATACGCCGACGGACAGTCTTTGGGCAGAGCAAGCCATTCCTTTACTGAAGCTCTTATTACAGCATCTAGTTTACGAGTATACCCAACTCTATAATGTCCTAATGTTAGGATGTGGTACAAACTTGGTATTACTACTGTTCTTAGTGCGAAAAGTCGTTGCTGCGGTTTAAGTGGTGCCTTTGTTAGTGCATACAGATTGTTTTTTAGCTTTGGTAATAGTACACTAGATCCTCTACCTTTCGGTGTAAACGGGATTCCTAGGTACTTCCACTCATCAGATCTGTTGAGGGACGGCATAGTATATGCACCGCACCTAAATTTTTGTTTCGCATCAACGACACACTTCTTCTCTTTAGGTATATTTTTGATTGACATCGTATGGCTCTTAGTTGGGTTTATTCTTAGGCCCATTCCGTCTAACGTATCATATGCAAGGCTAATTAGTTCTTGCAAGCCATTCGCAGATGAGGCCAGCAGTATAATGTCGTCAGCAAACGCAGTTGCGTTAAGTATAAAATCACCCACTCTTGCTCCCACCTCTTTAGGTAACTTCGTCATCAACCTGTCAATGACCAGATTGAAGAGGACAGGCGACAGTGGATCACCTTGTTTAACCCCAATAGATGGATTAATTTCATCTGACTGCCACTCATCGCAAGAAAGCACCGTCACACTGTTCTTATATATTTGCATTACATAATTTGTTAAATTAGTCGGCAGTCCGTAGTGCGACATTGTATCTTTTATGCTTTTGTGTATGACTGTACCAAATGCTTTTGCGATGTCCAATGACGCTAAGTAAAGTGGTTTAAATTTCTTACGGTGGTATCTTATAGCTTGATCAATTAAATGTATATTCATTGAACATCCATCCACTGGTCTAAAAGCGCGCTGTCTCTCATCAATTGGCACCGTACAGTTGATTCTAGAGGCAAGAATGCGATGTAAACAGCGAAGCAAAATTGAAGAGACAGTTATCGGTCTGAAGTCACCCGGCTCAGCGGCACTTTCTTTCTTTGGGATTAGTGTAGTTCTTGACTTTAATAGCATGTCTGGCGGATGGTCACAAATCATGATCAAGTTTAATATCAGTAGAAGTATATTCCTGTCTAAATCCCTTATTTGTTTACATGTGATGCCGTCGGGACCAGGAGACGTTCCAGACGGAGGATAACAGCTCCCAACTTCCTCCATTGTGATAGGTTTCCAAATTGAGTGGTGTATTTTTGCTGGCTCATCATACCCTGGAGATGCATTGCTTGCACTAGTCATAGTGGCCTTCCAGAAGCCCACCATTATCTCTTTTGACGGCGGAGTTTTAGTCGTTGTAATGTTCCCAATAATTGAGCGGATGCATTTGCCCTTGTTCTTTTTCCATAGTTTCTGCACTTTAAAATGTTTTAATCTTTTGAGCTTCCTGTTGCTGATTTGCGGTTCTCTTATATATTCTTTGTTCTTATAACATATTCTTTTCCTCCGTACAGGTAGGAGTTCTCTCAACAGATCCGCTATGCGGTACCTAATTTCTGAGCCATCCAGATCGTTTAGACTCTGGCATAAAGGCTGCAGAATTTTATAGTGTGAATTATCCTTAAGGCTGCCTAAGATATTTTCCACATGCACTATAATATTGGACTTTTGCGCCTGATTATCGGCCTCAGTTTTACTGGCGACCTGGTTGAGAGAGTCCTCCACCTGTGAGAAATTAGCAACAGGGTCAGAGATTAATTTCCCACTGTTTCTTTCGTTTATACTTTCAAGCTCATTAAGATATTTTGTAACAAGATCTTTATAACTGTCACTTCTCCTCTGACCTTTTACAGATTCTAAAGAACGACCAATGACATCCGATAGCTCTTTATTAATATACCTCACACCACTAGAGACAAGTTGAGCCTCCTTCTTTGCCATGACTGCAAGCTCCTCATCTGTCCACCTCATCTTCTGACTAGGTTTTATAGTAAGACATTTCTCATCATACCATGCTTTTTGTGCTTTTTGTTGGTGTACGCCACGACCTGTTTTGGTCTTAAATGTTCTGCCACACTCAGGAAATTCGCAGAGACACAGCACCTCTTTGGTGTTGGTATCTGGCTGACAAATTCCTCTTATTGGGTTGGCGACATCCGAGAGTTCGCCAATTGTAATATTTTTGCTTTTCTGTGTCGTACCAATAGGATTTAAGCCAGCCGGGCTGGTAACCCGACTGGCCGAAAAACGCAGAGGCAGATCTTAGTTTCGCCGGTATAAATACCAAGCTATTCATGGCGGGACCCACTAAGAGGAGTCTGCTTGCTAAACTATTTTCTCTCAAGGTCAATTCTCGGATACTAGTACCGGCAAGCCGGCCCGACACCTACCCAAAAAAAACGCATTAAAACCCTTCAGATGCAAACCAACACTCCACCCTATCTTGCACGTCATGGTTTCCAGGCCATTCAAACACCTCCTGCTTTTCACTTTACTGAACTCTGAACGCCTGGTCATCGTAATGCCAGCCAGCGCCACCAGCAGCTTCATTATAAAGGCACTATACCTCCAGCAACATCTCGCCACTGGAAGGCCACCCATATAATATATCCCGAGGAGTTACTACTGCGCCCGATAGTTGGTAGGGAAAAGGAGGTGCCCATCGACGTAGCAGCAAGTTCAGTAAAATGTCCGTAAGTGCGCAGTGTTTTCAGGCTTACCGCAAGCCCCATTACTGGGAACCCACAGCTTACTCTAGTAACACTTAGATAGTGAGCAATGTCCGCCTGCACCGTTCAGGCTCCAACGCTGTTGGACAGCTGAACCCATTAAGAGAACAGCCAATTCGAACCGAGCGAGTCATAGTTACTTTTTTTTTTTTTTTTTTTTTTGGATGGAGGGAAACGTTTTAAACGCACCCGGATAGTATGGGTAGTGTGGTAGTCCCTCCATGATTATGCCTGTTACGCAGGCAGCACGTTAAATGTACAGGCTATGGTGTAGACGTTCAACTCCACCCGATGCCCTTCTTATAAAACGCGCTGGTCGTTCTATTGAACCGATGGAATCCATTAATTCCTCCAACCATCACTCTAGTAGATACGATTTTCAACTCTGCCTTCTTCAGAATCTTAAGTTCTAGCAAGTCCAGAGCCGAGGTCGGGCTCCATACACCGCGCCAAGAGAGAGTAATGGTGGTAAATTTTACCCTCTTTGCGTGAAATGCTGCTTTTATCTCTGCTTCTGATTCGGAGTAGTACTTACTCTTAGTACGATGCGACAGGTCTAGGTTGGCGCTATCACTTACGACCTGCGCATCNATGTACAGGCTATGGTGTAGGCGTTCAACTCTACCCGATGCCCTTCTTATAAAACGCGCTGGTCGTTCTATTGAACCGATGGAATCCATTAATTCCTCCAACCATCACTCTAGTGGATAGGATTTTCAACTCTGCCTTCTTCAGGATCTTAAGTTCTAGCAAGTCCTGAGCCGAGGTCGGGCTCCATACACCGCGCCATGAGAGAGTAATGGTGGTAAATTTTACCCTCTCTACGTTAAATGCTGCTTTTATCTCTGCTTCTGATTCGAAGTAGTACTTACTCTTAGTACGATGCGACAGGTCTAGGTTGGCGCTATCACTTACGACCTGCGCATCGACTACCACTGCCTCCTCACCCTTGACTGCTATAATGTCTGGTTTCCGTACTCCATTGGCGGTCTGGAGTACTGGTTCGGAAACCTCCAGCTCGTGACTACTCCTCAACGAGCGCTCCACGTATCTACCCAAAGCGTTGTGGCGTTCGATACGGGATCTGTGTGTCCGGTGGCAGTGTTGCAGGATGTGGTTAAGGGATTCGATATAACCGCATCCCGCCCTACAGAGACGATCAACAGCTCTACCCCTTGATGTTCGAGATATTGTCGGGAGAGCGTTGATCCTTAGCTTATTTAGGTGTATGAAGTCCCTCCCCGAGAGAAGGCGAGTACCCTCGACGATCCAACGATGCTGTTGGGGCACCGCATCTGAACCGCCGAGAGCTTTCCCATCCATCGAGTGATGCAGGCGAGCCGGCCACCTCTTAGCTAACGAGGCAACACTAAAGATGTCGTCAGCTCCGTCCTTCAGTCTTCTTTCGGTCTTCAGTATCTCCTTGCGGAGATCAGAAGTACTGAAGGGAAGCCGCTTCAACCGTCTTCTCCTAAGAAGTGGCACTACCCAGCGCAAGGATGGAATGGACAAGCCCCCATCCTCGACGTTAGCATAAAAATATGCCGTTGGCACATCATGCGGTAGCGCCAACCATGATCGGACAGTTCGGCGGACTAAAATGTCCGCTTTTCGTAGCACACCCAGGGCAACGTTCCCCAATCCCAACGTATGGTAAACTTTCGGGAGAACAATTACCCTGAGCCCAAAAAGACGTTGTTGCGGCTTTAATGGAGCAGATGACAGGCTCTTAAGATCATGTTTGAGCTGACTAATCTCAGTGCTCGGTTTCCGTCCCTCAGGAGTGCAACATAATCCTAAGTACCGGAAATCGTTCTCGCGCCTTAAGGCAGGCAAAACTCTACCTGAGAGGTAGAACCTTGTCCCGGCATCCACCACAGATCTCTTCTCATGTGGGACATTTCTAATGGACACGGAAAAAGACTTTTCCGTGTTTANATTACCCTGAGCCCAAAAAGACGTTGTTGCGGCTTTAATGGAGCAGATGACAGGCTCTTAAGATCATGTTTGAGCTGACTAATCTCAGTGCTCGGTTTCCGTCCCTCAGGAGTGAAACATACCCCTAAGTACCGGAAATCGTTCTCGCGCCTTAAGGCAGGCAAAACTCTACCTGAGAGGTAGAACCTTGTCCCGGCATCCACCACAGATCTCTTCTCATGTGGGACATTTCTAATGGACACGGAAAAAGACTTTTCCGTGTTGATAGAAAACCCACATGCGCCTAGATATTTGCCCGCAGAGTTTAGCATCTCTTGAAGTCCTTGCGGAGAAGATGCTACAAATACCAGATCATCGGCGAAGGCAAGGGCGTTGAACCTTGTACCTTCGACGTTCGTGCCGATATGATCTGGGATTTGACGTAGCAGCCCATCGATTACCAGGTTAAAAATTGCTGGCGAGAGTGGGTCACCTTGCTTAACACCAGACGTAGGGTGTATCGGCTCAGATTGCCATCCCTCACAGTTCAGGGTTGTACGACTCTTGCCGTAAACGTAGCTTATATAGCTGACGAAATCGTCAGGCGCACCATAGGACCTTAAGGCGTCAAATATGGCCCTATGTGACACAGTGTCAAACGCCTTGCCTACGTCTATGGAGGCCAAATATAGTGGCCGGAAAGTAGATCTGTGGTACCGGAGAATAGAATCCAAGGTTTGTATGTTCTCGGCCACCCCATCGACAGGGCGAAAGGCCTTCTGCCTTTCATCCAAGGGCACCGCCTCCAGCAGCCTCCTTGCGAGGATCTTGTGCAGAGTCCTCGTAATGACTGACGAGACCGTGATAGGACGGAAATCACCGGGAAGAGAAGCACCCTCCTTCTTGGGGATCAGCGTGGTGTAAGACTCCACAAGATGTTCAGGGAGTCTCCCACAGAGCAGAATTAAACTAGAGACTGCCTGCAGAACTTCGAGAGTTATCGTTCTAAGTTCTATAGAAGTCACACCATCCGGCCAAGGAGCCGTGTTCAATTCCGGCAACGCCGCCTTAATCTCGTCAGCCAGTACCGGCCATTAAAGCTGTGGAAGCGACCCACGGATTCTCTCGCAACCCGGTGTACTATCCTTACTGGACGAGAACACATTCGACCAGAACGCCGTCATAACATCAGCAGGTGGGCAGTAGCTGATATTATTATCGGATAGAACAGCCCTCACGCATTTGCAAGGGTTTTTAGTCTAAGCTCTTTGCGTTTGGGCATATTCCTGACGACGCATTTTCCTTCTACTGGTCGAATGCGAAACTGTCCTAATGGCTAGACCCTTCTTCTCCTTGCGGGGAAAAAGAGCTGTCATTATCTGGGATAGCGAGAGAAAAAGCATGTCTAAACTTCCCGCCAGGGGGAGCCTGGTCATCGTAATGCCAGCCAGCGCCACCAGCAGCTTCATTATACAGGCACTATACCCCCAGCAACATCTCGCCACTGGAAAGCCACCCATATAATATACCCCGAAGAGTTACTACTGCGCCCGATAGTCGGTAGGGAAAAGGAGGTGCCCATCGACGTAGCAGCAAGTTCAGTAAAATGTCCGTATGTGCGCAGTGTTTTCAGGTTTACCAAAAAACCCAGAAGCTGGGAACTCCTGGCTTACCCTTATAACACTCAGATAGTGAGCAATGCCCGCCTGCATCTGTCAGGCTTTAATGCAGTTTCGCGGCTGAACCCATAAAGAGAACGGCTTTTTCGACTGCCTTAAGAGAGTCATAGTTACTCCCGCCGTTTACCCGCGCTTGCTTGAATTTCTTCACGTTGACATTCAGAGCACTGGGCAGAAATCACATTGCGTCAACTCCCGTGAGGGCCATCGCAATGCTTTGTTTTAATTAGACAGTCGGATTCCCCTAGTCCTCGCCAGTTCTGAGCTGAGCGTTGAATGGCGGCCGAAGAGGACGACCTCAACGGGACGAACCGAGAGGAAGCCTCGCAGCAAGGAAGATCCGCGGGAGGCCAAGGCACGGGACCGAGCTCGGATCCAAGTAACGTTGCCGTTACCGTTCACCTCGCCCAGGCCCGGCACGTCAGCCAGACCCGCTTCCCTACCAAGCCCGACACGCCCCGCTCCTCAGAGCCAATCCTTATTCCGAAGTTACGGATCCAATTTGCTGACTTCCTTTACCTACATTAGTCTATCGACTAGAGGCTCTTTACCTTGGAGACCTGCTGCGGATATGGGTACGAACCGGCGTGACACCTCCACGTGGCCCTCTCCTGGATTTTCAAGGTCCGAGGGGAAGATCCGGACACCGCCGCAACTGCGGTGCTCTTCGCGTTCCAAGCCCTATCTCCCTGCTAGAGGTTTCTAGGGAACTCGAACGCTTATACAGAAAAGAAAACTCTTCCCGGATCTCCCGACGGCGTCTCCAGGTCATTTTGGGTTACCTCGACGAACTCTCTTACAAGGGCCCGAATTGTATGCGGTTCCGCTGCCGGGTTTCCCTTTCGCCCGACGGGTGTGTGTCGTTCAATTTATTTTATATATATATATATAATTATAATTATTTATAATTATGAAATAACATTTGTTTCTGTACACCGTCATCGACATAGGATTTCTCCTAGGGCTTAGGATCGACTGACTCTTGTGCAACGGCTGTTCACACGAAACCCTTCTCCGCGTCAGTCCTCCAGGGCCTCGCTGGAGTATTTGCTACTACCATCAAGAACTGCACCGACGGCGGCTCCAGGCAGGCTCACGCCCAGACCCTTCTGCGCACACCGCTGCGACCCTCCTACTCGTCAGAGCTTCATAGCGGCAGCGCACGGGCGGTTTATTTCCCGTGCTAACTGCCACGTTTGCCGCTGACGGCAGAGTATAGGCGCGACGCTTCAGCGCCATCCATTTTCAGGGCTAGTTGCTTCGGTAGGTGAGTTGTTACACACTCCTTAGCGGATTCCATCTTCCATGGCCACCGTTCTGCTGTCTTAAGCAACCAACGCCTTTCATGGTATCCCATAAGCGTCGACTTTGGCGCCTTAACTTTGCGTTTAGTTCATCCCACAGCGCCAGTTCTGCTTACCAAAATTGGCCCACTTGGCGCTCTGATCCGTATAATATATTATAATTTTTCTTTTGGCTTCATAGTTCAAGCAAGCCAGAGATCTCACCCATTTAGAGTTTGAGAATAGGTTGAGGTCGTTTTGGCCTCAAGGCCTCTAATCATTCGCTTTACCAGATGAGACTCGTTTGACGTTCAATTATGAACGAACGAGTGCCAGCTATCCTGAAGGAAACTTCGGAGGGAACCAGCTACTAGATGGTTTGATTAGTCTTTCGCCCCTATACCTAGTTCCGACGATCGATTTGCACGTCAGAATCGCTACGGACCTCCATCAGGGTTTCCCCTGACTTCGTCCAGACCAAGATATTCCTCTATTTCCTCTTCGCTCGCAGCTACTAAGAAAATCCTTGTTAGTTTCTTTTCCACCGCTTAATAATATGCTTAAATTCAGCGGGTAGTCCCGCTTACTCTGAGGTCGTCTTGGATATTTGGTTCAAAGAGCTTTTCACTATCGAGGCACATTAGGATGTGAGACGATATACAAAAAAAAAGAAAGTACGAAATGAATCATGAAAAGAGGAGAACGAAAAAAAAAATTATCCCATACCACCAATAGTTCGTATATATTTCGGGATAATATATATTTTATATTATTTTCTTCTCCTTTCTTTTCTTTTCTTTTTAATTCTTTCATATCGTTATATACCAACCTTTTCGTTCGAATCGGTTAAAACGCATCCACCATCTCATTATTTCTCTTTTCGTTCGAATATAAAGGAAGGTGGATAACGTGAGACCGATATAGGTGGTAACGATAAAAAAAAATTATAATTCGTTTAAAACTTGTGGCCAATATTAAGGCGAAATTATTCCATAGCTCGAGGAGAATAACGTAATATTACTTTTTGTAATTTTTATTCGTTCAAGTATACATATGCTTTTTCGAGTAAGAACAACCTTGCCGGTCGCGTCAGTTTTGATTCGAGACGTCGTAAATTCATGAAGAGAATATTAGTGTGTCGCGCAAACGGTGTTCTCGTTCGTCCGTAATATCTTTCGACAGTCCACCCAAATCCTTTTTCTCAATTTCTCATAGAAAGAAAAAAAGAGATATAAGGCGATGGACAATAATTCGTGGACAAAACGTACCACCGGGCGCGCACGACTGCTCTCCGTTTCATCTTTCAAAAGACGCCGTCGGCGACCATTGAAAAGAAGAAGAAAAATTTTGAAAAGCGGCGGAGTAGTGATCATTGTTCGACAATACGTTCAAAATAAACCATCAAAGACACAAACTCACATTTACAAACGTATAAAAATGGCCTATTTCGAAACAAGAAAGGAAAAATAAAAATATATTATCGATCGAGATATTCGTTCTACTCGATGCGATTTAATTTTATATTTTCAAATTCGATTCGATTTTTATTCGACAATGTGACGTCTGTCCAAGCTCCAACAATATCTCTCTCTTTTAATTTTCGTCATCGTCTATCAGCCATTTACAAAACGATTGTTTTTATTCAATCCGCTCATATTATTACTTAAGTAACTTTTTCTCTTCTCTCATCGTTCGATGACCATAGAAGCAGAAAGAAAGATATAAAATAGCAGAGAGGTATCAAAAAACAACGCAAGTTTTGTACGAGCATTATTCTCTACCCCCCGGCGCATCTCTCTTTCAACAACTAACATTTTTATCGTACACAGTTCGTTCGATTTTTCCTTTTTCATCTCTCACAAGTATGTACATCAATATATACTCCTTATATTATTTCATTTAAAGCGACGTCGCGGAGAAAACGAAGGATATTACTCATTCCTTGGTTCTCTCCTTAGCAACGAGCGACCCAATATTCGCTGTACGCAAGCTGACTTTAGTAGCCAGAGCGCAAGCAGTATAGTGTAAGTAAACGACCATCAGCCAGGCGTGGTCCGGGAATTGTATCCGTGGACCGCAATGTGCGTTCGAAATGTCGATGTTCATGTGTCCTGCAGTTCAAAAGTTGACGCGAAATTAGCTGCGTTCTTCATCGACCCACGAGCCAAGTGATCCACCGTTCAGGGTTGTAATCGTATATTATTATGCACGTTTTTACGCGTACATATATCTTTATTTTACCGTATCTCATAATACTCGGCTGTTAAAACCAAGCACGGTGGCCGTCGCTCTCGAAAATGATAAAACGTAACGGAGCAAGCTACTGCAGTTAACGCCAATGACAAAGTCGAGCCGACGAGCCGGTGAGTCTCCGCCGTCCGTCGTTTCTTCTCTCAACCATATTTATTGTTTTTCGAAGGAGGAGAAGAGACTCTGGGGCTGTATGCTTTTTTCAATAATCCGGGCGTATGAATCTTTGAAAAATATATCCATCAAAACGTCGACGTGGCGGCGTACTCTGGCACGCTACACTAATATCCACGTCTTTCGCCTGATCGATTGTACGATGTTGATGTCTGCGCGTATTTATTTCAAATGCGCTCATACGACATAGTATTCTTTTATTTCGATTCGACCAAGGCATAGGTTACACCGGTTATATAGCAAGACTCTGAAGCTCTAAAGAGAATACGACACAACTTTGTTTTTCTCGTTCAAAGAAAGAGAATGGAACGAAATTTATTTGGCCCGTAACAGGAGTAGCAGATATTAAGAGATATTGGAGACGGCGGAGTAACTTTCAACGACTGATATATTATATGACTCTTCTATATGCAGGTTAAAAAACTCTGCGCGTTCAATGAGTCTTTATATGAAATATTTCTTGTTTTTAACGACTGATTTTATTTTATTCGAGACTCTTTTATATGCAGGTTGAAAAACTCTGCGCGTTCAATGAGTCTCTTCCTTCTTATATTAATATTTGTTATATTAATATAACTCCGCCTATAACTCCAAGTTCTTTTTCTCAAACTACTCTATCTCAGACAATCGATATTTAAACACATTTCTCTTATTTCGTTACCAAACTCAAACGTATTTTTGAAAAACGTCAATGTGCCATTTGCTTGCTTCATTAAAGCTATCGTTCAAAGTAGCCCGTTACAGTCGAAGGTTAACGCGCGACACACGTCGGACGCTCTCCTCGCTGGTTAGCCGGACAAAAAGGTACAATGTGTCCGCGACAAAACCAGCTCAAAGAACGCGAGAGTGCCTCGCACGATGGACGCCTCGGCTCTGTGAAGCATCTCGTCTCCCCTTCATTTTTCTTTGTTATAGACTTTATAAGTCTTGTTTCCATCTTTCATCTCCTCTCTTCTTTTCTCTCTTTTAGTCTTGCTGCTCCTAAGAGCAACTTTTTTATTTACGTTAATGATCCCTCCGCAGGTTCACCTACGGAAACCTTGTTACGACTTTTACTTCCTCTAAATGATCAAGTTTGGTCATCTTCCCGGCAACATCGGCAGTGCCGAGGCATTGCCGCGCACCAGTCCGAAGTCCTCACTAAATCATTCAATCGGTAGTAGCGACGGGCGGTGTGTACAAAGGGCAGGGACGTAATCAACGCGAGCTTATGACTCGCGCTTACTGGGAATTCCTCGTTCATGGGGAATAATTGCAAGCCCCAATCCCTAGCACGAAGGAGGTTCAGCGGGTTACCCGGGCCTTTCGGCCAGGGAAAACACGTTGATTCCTTCAGTGTAGCGCGCGTGCGGCCCAGAACATCTAAGGGCATCACAGACCTGTTATTGCTCAATCTCGTGCGGCCAAAAGCCGCCTGTCCCTCTAAGAAGATTTGTTGGTACGTTGGTAGTAAAAACCACTCGTCCGAGGACGAGGGCCTTCGTGATGCCAGAATGTACGCCTATTTAGCAGGCTAGAGTCTCGTTCGTTATCGGAATTAACCAGACAAATCGCTCCACCAACTAAGAACGGCCATGCACCACCACCCACCGAATCAAGAAAGAGCTATCAATCTGTCAATCCTTCCGGTGTCCGGGCCTGATGAGGTTTCCCGTGTTGAGTCAAATTAAGCCGCAGGCTCCACTCCTGGTGGTGCCCTTCCGTCAATTCCTTTAAGTTTCAGCTTTGCAACCATACTTCCCCCGGAACCCAAAAGCTTTGGTTTCCCGGAAGCTGCCCGTCGAGTCATCGGAGGAACTTCGGCGGATCGCTAGCTGGCATCGTTTATGGTTAGAACTAGGGCGGTATCTGATCGCCTTCGAACCTCTAACTTTCGTTCTTGATTAATGAAAATATTTTTGGCAAATGCTTTCGCTTCTGTCCGTCTTGCGACGATCCAAGAATTTCACCTCTAACGTCGCAATACGAATGCCCCCATCTGTCCCTATTAATCATTACCTCGGGGTTCCGAAAACCAACAAAATAGAACCGAGGTCCTATTCCATTATTCCATGCACACAGTATTCAGGCGAGGCTAGCCTGCTTTAAGCACTTTAATTTGTTCAAAGTAAACGTACCGGCCTATCTCGACACTCAATGAAGAGCACCGCGATGGGATATTAGTTGGACCGCCCCGAAGAGCTAAGCCCACCGGTAGGACGTCCCACATCATGCCAGTAAACACCGCGAGCGGTGAACCGACAGTGGGAAACACAGATTCAACTACGAGCTTTTTAACCGCAAGAACTTTAATATACGCTATTGGAGCTGGAATTACCGCGGCTGCTGGCACCAGACGTGCCCTCCAATGGATCCTCGTTAAAGGATTTAAAGTGTACTCATTCCGATTACGGGGCCTCGGATGAGTCCCGTATCGTTATTTTTCGTCACTACCTCTCCGTTCTGGGAGTGGGTAATTTGCGCGCCTGCTGCCTTCCTTGGATGTGGTAGTCGTTTCTCAGGCTCCCTCTCCGGAATCGAACCCTGATTCCCCGTTACCCGTTACAACCATGGTAGGCGCAGAGCCTACCATCGACAGTTGATAAGTCAGACATTTGAAAGACTTGTCGCCGGTGCTAGGACCGTGCGATCAGCTCTAAGTTATTCAGAGTCATCAAAGTAAACGGTGGACGAAAGTATTAACAATCGCCACCGATTGGTTTTGATCTAATAAAAGCGTTCCTCCCATCTCTGGTTGGAACTCTGGTTTGCATGTATTAGCTCTAGAATTACCACAGTTATCCAAGTAAATGTTGGTACGATCTAAGAAACCATAACTGATTTAATGAGCCATTCGCGGTTTCACCTTAATTCGGCATGCACTGAGACATGCATGGCTTAATCTTTGAGACAAGCATATGACTACTGGCAGGATCAACCAGGGAGCTGAATTCGCTCATGCAGGAAAGAATATATAATGCAATACATTCATTTCCTTCTCGTCGAGGCTGCACTCTTCTTCTTCGATCTTTGTCGACGGCACTTGTGCCGACGACGAGACTTTTATTTACTCCTCCTCTCTCTCCTTTTCTCTTTGCAATATTTTTCGTTACTTTTATATTATTACTGCATCACGGAAGCCTGTGGTTTCTCAACGATTAGAATAATTTTAAATATTTATTTATATATATATATCAGTATACAGCAATATTCCCAACTTACTGATAATATATAATATACTTTTATTCGCTTAGTTCCCTTTTTCTCTTCTCTCTTTTTATACTTGAAGAAGAGCGCTATGACTACCATATTTTCATCTATACCGTGGATACCCACATTGAATTCTGTGTATAGGGTAGCGTAGCAACTAATCGCGTAACGACTATTTAGACGTCCGCAGTAGTCAGTAAATAAAAATTTACCTCCAAAATGTTATAAAGCTTTGAAACTAAATAACCTGGACTACGCTTATCGGTTTCCCAACGGTAAGACGAAAACAGTCGTCAAATAATTTGCTTTTAACTGCTTCATTAGCACTGCAAGAGGTTCGCAGAAAGAAATTTTCTCTTGCGCCTCTGTTTCTCTAAATATTATTTCTTTCGTTCAATTTTGAACGTGAAATAATTTGTATAAAATTATATTTATACTACGCTCGGATTCGAGAGTTTCGATGCTCGGTATGTATTTCTCGAGGATTTTTTAAACCATCAAGGATAACAACCAATATATTCATTGGGTACCACATATGGGCCATTCGGTTCGAAAACACCGACCCGTGGTAACAATGTGTCAATAACTAGTAAAATTGCATTGCACGAAAACAAGGCATTTCTGTGCACCCTAAAAGTACACCTTCTTATATATACCGAATACGCCAGCGACCATCTGGCAATGAACGGTTTTTAGCACGTTGTCTTATGGGACAAAACCTCAAATCAGGGGGTCAAATTTTTTCTTCGCGAAAATGATAGTTTTTTTTACTTCAAGAGAAGACAGGTATATCGAGTATACCTAATAGTTCAATTTTCAATATAATTATAACCGAATAAGCGGCGACGGTAGAATTAAGTATGAAATATCGTACAAGAACACAAGGCACTTTATTGCATACTTTTGCCCCTACGACTTCGACACGCCTTCGTTCGAAAGTGTCGTAAAGTCGTACACGCGTATGAGATGTTTTTACTTATACGCGTGAGATTTTTTCACCACCTTTCTACAACGTTGCCGCAAAATTAGACACCGAAGTATCTAAATTCGCTTATATTTTTTGACTAGTGAACGTGCCTCTAACGTTCACCGTCCTTTTTTTTATTTCGATCTTTATGTATCGAACTTGAAAGAACTTACAGCTTTTTCTTGCATACTTTTGCCCGTACAACTTCGACACGCTTTGTTTCGAAAGCGCCGTAAGATCGTAAACGCGTATAAGTAAAAACATCTTATACGCGTGAAATA
>JACGTP010000702.1:0-20528 GCA_023678845.1 Mischocyttarus mexicanus
GAACATATTATCGGTGGTTAATAGCTTGGGCACATTAACGCTGGCTAATAGCTTGGGCATATGACGGCTGGATAATTGCTTGGGCATGTTTACGCTGGACAGTAGCTTGGGCATATTAACGCAGGTTAACAGCTTAAGCATATTAACGCTTGATACTAGCTTGAGCATGTTTACGCTGGTCAATAGCTTGGGCATATTAAGGCATGATAAGAGCTTAGGCATATTAACAATGGATTATAGCTTTAGCACATTAATGCTAGCTAATAGTATAGGCACATTACCGCTGGCTAATAGCTTAGGCACATTACCGCTGGCTAATAGCTTAGGCACATTAACGCTGGCTAATAGCTTAGGCACATTAACGCTGGCTAATAGCTTAAGCACATTAACGCTGGATAACAGTTTGGGGATATTAACGCTGGATAACAGCTTTGGCATATTAACGCTGGACAATAGCTTCGGCACAATAACGCTAGCTAATAGTTTCGGCACATTAACGCTGGCTAATAGCTTGAGCCCATTAACGCTGGATATCAGTTTGGACATATTAACGCTGGATAACAGCTTAGGTATATTATCGCTTGATACTAGCTTGGGCATGTTTACGCTGGACAATAGCTTGGGCATATTAACGGAGGATAACAGCTTAGGCATATTAACGCTGGATAACAGCTTGGACATATTGACGCTTGATTAAAGCTTGTGCATATTAACACTTGATAATAGTTTGGGCATATAAACGCTTGATAATAGCTTCTACATATTAACGCTGGATAATAGCTTAGGCATATTAACGCTAGATAACAGCTTGGGCTCATTAACGCTGGATAATAGCTTTGGCATATTAACCCTGGATAATAGCTTGGGCATATTAACGCAAAATAACAACTAGGGCATATTACCGTTGGATAATAGCTTAGGCACTTTAACGCTGGCTAATAGCTTAGGCACATTAACGCTAGATAAAAGATTGGACATATTAACGCTGGATAACAGCTTGGGCATATTAACGCTAGATAACAGCTTGGGCTCATTAACGCTGGATAACAGCTTGGGCACATTAACGCAGGCTAATTGCTTGGGCACGTTAACGCTGGCTAATAGCTTGGGCACATTAACGCTGGCTAATATCTTTGGCATATGACGGCTGGATAATTGCTTGGACATGTTTACGCTGGCTAATAGCTTAGGCACATTACCGCTGGCTAATAGCTTAGGCACATTAACTCTGGCTAATAGCTTAAGCACATTAACTCTGGCTAATAGCTTAGGCACATTTCCGCTGGCTAATAGCTTAGGCACATTACCGCTGGCTAATAGCTTAGGCACATTAACTCTGGCTAATAGCTTAAGCACATTAACGCTGGATAAAAGTTTGGGGATAATAACGCTGGATAACAGCTTGGGCATATCAACGCTAGATAACAGCTTGGGCACATTAATGCTAGCTAATAGTACAGGCACATTACCGCTTGATAATAGCTTAGGCACATTACCGCTGGGTAATTGCTTGGGCATGTTTACGCTGGACAGTAGCTTGGGCATATTAACGGAGGATAACAGCTTAAGCATATTAACGCTAGTTAACAGCTTGGGCATATTAACGCTTGATTAAAACTTGTGCATATTAACGCTTGATAATAGCTTAGGCACGTTACCGCTTGCTAATAGCTTAGGCACATTAACGCTGGCTAATATTTTAAGCACATTAACGCTGGATAACAGTTTGGGGATATTAACGCTGGATAACAGCTTAGGCATATTAACGCTGGATAATAGCTTCGGCACAATAACGCTAGCTAATAGTTTCGGCACATTAACGCTGGCTTATAGCTTGAGCCCATTAACGCTGGATAACAGTTTGGACATATTAACGCTGGATAACAGCTTACTTATATTATCGCTTGATACTAGCTTGGACATGTTTACGCTGAACAATAGCTTGGGCATATTAACGGAGGATAACAGCTTAAGCATATTAACGCTAGATAACAGCTTAGGCATATTAACGCTTGATTAAAGCTTGTGCATATTAACGCTTTATAATAGCTTAGGCAAATTACCGCTGGCTATTAGCTTAGGCACATTAACGCTGGATAAGAGCTTCGGCATATTTACACTGGATAACAGCTTGGGCATAATAACGCTGACTAATAGCTTCGGAACATTACCGCTGGCTAATAGCTTGGGCACATTAACGCTGGCTAATAGTTTGGGCATATTAACGCTAGATAACAGCTTTGGCATATTAACGCTTGATTAGAGCTTGGGCATATTAACGCTGGATAACAGCTTGGGCATATTAACGCTGGATATCAGCTTGGGCATATTAACGTTTGATACTAGCTTGAGCATGTTTACGCTGGCCAATAGCTTGGGCATTTTTACGCTGGATAACAGCTTAGGCATATTAACGATGGATAATAGCTTCAGCACATTAACGCCGGCTAATAGCTTCAGCACAATTACGCTGGCTAATAGCTTGAGCAAATTAACGCTTGATAATAGCTTGGACATATAAACGCATGATAATAACTTCTACATATTAACGCTGGATAATTGCTTAGGCATATTACCGCTGGATAATAGCCTGAGCATATTAAATCTGGATAATAGCTTAAGCATATTAAAGATGGAAAATAGCTTAGGCATATTAACGCTGGCAAATAGCTTGGGCATATTAACGTTGGATAACAGCTTGGGCATATTACCGCTAGATAACAGCTTGGGCACATTAACGCTGGATAACAGTTGGGACATTTTAATGCTGGATAAAAGCTTGAGCATATTAACGCTAAATAACAGCTTAAGCACATTAACGCTGGATAACAGCTTCGTCATATTAACGCTGGATAATAGCTTAGGCATATTAACGCTGGATAATAGCTTGGGCATATTACCGCAGGATAACAGCTTAAGCATATTACTGCTGGATAATAGCTTAGGCACATTAACGCTGGCTAATAGCTTAGAAAAATTAACGCTAGATAACAGTTCGGACGTATTAACGCTGGATAACAACTAACGCACATTAACGCTGGCGAAGAGCTTAGGCACATTAACGTTGGCAAATAGCTAAAGCACATCAACGCTGGCGAATAGATTGGCCACATTATCGCTAGCTTAGAGTTTGGGCACATTAACGCTGGATGACAGCTTGGGCACATTAACGCTAGAAAACAGCTTAGGCACATTAACGCAGGATAAAAGCTTGGGCAAATTAAAGCTGGATACTAGTTTAGGTATGTTTACGCTAGATAATAGCTTGGGCATATTACCGCTGGATAATAGCTTCGGCATATTACGGCTTGATAACAGCTTAGGCATATTACCGCTAGAAAACAGCTTGGGCATAGTAACGCTTGATTAAAGCTTGGGCATATTTGTGCTAGATAAACGCTTGAACACATTAACGCTGGATATCAGCTTGGGCATTTAAACGCTGGATAATAGCTTCGGCACATTAACGCTGGCTAATAGCTTGGGGACATTAACGCTGGATAACAGTTTGGGCATATTAACGCTGGATAAAAGCTTGGGCATATTACAGCTGGATAACAGGTTTTGCATATTAAGGCTTGATAATAGATTGTGCAACGAACGCTTGATAATAGCTTGGCCATATTAACGCTTGATACTAGCTTGAGCATGTTTACGCTGGACAATAGCTTAGGCATATTAACGCAGGATAAAAGCTTGATCATATTAACACTGGATAATTGCTTCGTCACATTAACGCTAGCTAATAGCTTGGGAACAAAAAAGGTGTCTAATAGCTTGGGCACATTAACGCTGGTTAATAACTTAGGCACATTAACGCTGGCTAATAACTTTGGCACATTAACGCTGGCTAATAGCTTAAGCACATTAACGCTGGATAACAGTTTGGGCATATTAACGCTGGATAACAGCTTAGGCATATTAACGATGGATAATAGCTTGAGCACATTAACGCTGGCTAATAGCTTCAGCGAATTAACGCTGGCTAATAGCTTAAAAACATTAACGCTGGGTAACAGCTTGGGCATATAAACGCTTGATACTAGCTTGGGCATGTTTACGCTGGACAATAGCTTGGGCATATTAACGGAGGATAACAGCTTAAGCATATAACTGCTAGATAACAGCTTAGGCATATTAACGCTTGATTAAAGCTTGTGCATATTAACGCTTGATAATAGCTTAGGCACGTTACCGCTAGCTATTAGTTTAGGCACATTAACGCTGGCTAATAGCTTAAGCACATTAACGCTGGATAACAGTTTGGACATATTAACGCTGGATAACAGCATGGGCATATTAACGCTTGATACTAGCTTGGGCATGTTTACGCTTTACAATAGCTTGGGCAAATTAACGGATGATAATAGCTTGGGCACATTAACGCTTGCTAATAGCTTGGGCATATGACGGCTGGGTAATTACTTGAGCATGTTTACGCTAGACAGTAGCATGGGCATATTAACGCAGGATAACAGCTTGGGCATATTAAAGCTGGATATCAGCTTGGGCACCATAACGCTGGATAATAGCTTGGGCGCATTAACGCTGGATAACAGCTTGGGCATATTAACGCTGGATAACAGCTTCGGCATATTTACACTGGATAACAGCTTGGGCATAATAACGTTGACTAATAGCTTCGGCACATTAACGCTGGTTAATAGCTTGGGCACATTAACGCTGGCTAATAGCTTGGGCATATTAACGCTAGATAACAGCTTAGGCATATTAACGCTTGATTAAAGCTTGGGCATATTAACGCTGGATAACTGCTTAGGCATATTAACGCTGGCTAATAGCTTAGGCATATGACGGCTGGATAATTGCTTGGGCATGTTTACGCTGGACAATACCTTGGGCATATTAACGCTGACTAATAGCTTCGGCACATTAACGCTGGCTAATAGCTTGGGCACATTAACGCTGGCTAAAAGCTTCGGCACATTAACGCTGGCTAAAAGCTTGGGCACATTAACGCTGGCTAATAGCTAAGGCACATTAAGGCTGGCTAATAGCTTAGGCACATTAACGCCGGCTAATAGCTTCAGCACATTAACGCTGGCTAATAGCTAAGGCACATATACTCTGACGAATAGCTTAGGCACATTAACGCTGGCTAATAGCTAAGGTACATTAACGCTGGCGAATAGATTGGGCACATTAACGCTAGCTAGGAGCTTGGGCACATTAACGTTGGATGACAGCTTGGGCACATTAACGCTAGATAACAGCTTGGGCACATTAGCGCAGGATAACAGCTTGGGCAATATAATGCTGGATACAAGCTTGGGCATGTTTACGCTGGATAATAGCTTAGGCATATTACCGATAGATAATAGCTTGGCCAAAGTAACGCTGGATAAAAGCTTGGGCATATTAACGCTAGATTACAGCTTGAGCATATTAGCGCTTAATTAAAGCTTGTTCCTATTAACGCTTGATAATAGCTTGGGCGTATTAACGCTTGATAATAGCTTCTACATTTTAACGCTGGATAATAGCTTGGGCATATTAACGCTTGATACTTGCTTGGGCATGTTTACGCTGGACCATAGCTTAAGCATATTAACGTAGGATAACAGCTTGGGCATATTACCGCTGGATAATAGCTTAGGCACACTAACGCTAGATAATAGTTTGGACATATTAGCGCTGGATAACAGCTTGGGAATATTAACGCTGGATAATAGCTTGGGAATAATACCGCTAGACAATAGCTTGGGTATATTATCGATGGATAACAGCTTAGGCATATTACAGCTCGATAATAGCTTGGGCATATACCCGCGGGATAACAGCTTGGGCAAATTAATGCTGGATACTAGCTAGGGCATGTTTACGCTGCCTAATAGCTTGGGCACATTAACGCTGGATAACAGTTTGGACATATTAACGCTGGATAACAGCTTGGACATATTAGCGCTAGATAACAGCTTAGGCACATTAGCGCTGGATAACAGCTTGGGCATATTAAGGCTGGATACCAGCTTGGGCATATTAACGCGTGATTACAGCTTAGGCATATTAACGCTTGGTTAAAGTTTGGGTATATAAACGATGAATAACAGCTTGGGCATATTAACGCTGGCTAATAGCTAAGGCACATTAACGCTGGATTATTGCTACGGGTGCATTAACGCTGGATAATTGCTTGGGCATTTTACGCTGGATAATAACTTAGGCATATTATCGCTTGATAATAGCTTGGTTATATTACCGCTGGATAATTGCTTGGGTATATTAACGCTGGATAATAGCTTGGGAATATTAACGCTAGACAATAGCTTGGGTATAATACCGCTGGATAATAGCTTAGGCATATTCCAGCTGGATAATAGCTTAGGCATATTACCGATAGATAATAGCTTGGCCAAATTAACGCTGGATAAAAGCTTGGGCATATTAACGCTGGATAACAGCTAGAGCATATTAACGCAGGATAACAGCTTGGGCATATAAACACAGGATAAAAGCATGGGCATATTAACGCTGGATAATAGCATTAACACATAACGCTAGCTAATAACTTAGGCACATTAATGCTGGCTAATAGCTTGAGCACATAAACGCTGGCTAAGAGCTTGGGCACATAACTCTAGATAACAGCTTGGGCACATTAACGCTGGATAAAATCGTAGGAATATTAACGCTGGATAACAGCTTGGGCATATAACCGCTAGATAACATCTTAGGCATATTAACGCTAGCTAATAGTTTGGGCACATTAACGCTAGATAATAGTTTGGGCATATAAACGCTGGATAATTGCTTCGGAACATTAACGCTGGCTAATAGCTAAGGCACATTAACGCTGGCGAATAGATTGGGCACATTATCGCTAGCAAGGAGCTTGGGCACATTAACGTTGGATGACAGCTTGGGCACATTAACGCTATATAACAGCTTGGGCACATTAACGCAGGATAACAGCTTGGGCAAATTAATGCTGGATACTAGCTTGTGCATGTTTACGCTGGATTATAGCTTGGGCATATTACCGCTGGATAATAGCTTGGGCACATTACTGCTGGATAATAGCTTGAGCACATTATCGCTGGATAACATCTTGGGCATATTAACGCTAGCTAATAGCTTGGGCACATTAACGCAGGCTAATAGCTTGGGCATATGACGGCTAGATAATTGCTTATGTACATAAATGCTGGCTAAGAGCTTGGGCACATTATCGCTGGATAAAAGCCTAGGAATATTGCGGCTGGATAACAGCTTGGGCATATTAACACTGGAAAACAGCTTGGGCATATTAACGCTGGATAACATCTTGGGCATATTAACGCAGGTAAAAGCTTGGGCACATTAACGCTGGCTAATAGCTTCGGCAGATGACAGCTGGATACTTGCTTGGGCAAATTACCGCTGGATAATAGCTTATGTACATTAACGCTTGCTTAAAGCTTGGGCACATTAACGCTAAATAACAGCTTAGGCATATTGCGACTGGAAAACATCTACGGCATTTTAACGCTAGATTACAGCTTGGGCATATTAGCGCCTAATTAAAGCTTGTTTCTAATAACGCTTGATAATAGCTTGAGCATATTACGCTTGATAATAGCTTCTACATTTTAACGCTGGATAATAGCTTGGGCATATTAACGCAGGATAACATCTTGGGGAAATTAATGCTGGATACTAGCTAGGGTATGTTTACGCTGGCTAATAGCTTGGGCACATTAACGCTGGATAACAGCTTAGGTTCATTACGGCTGGATAACAGCTTGGGCATTTTAACGCTAGATAACAGCTTGGGCATATTAACGCTTGATTAAAGCTTGTTCATATTAACGCTTGATAATAGCTTAGGCATATTAACGCTGGATAATAGCTTGGGCACATTTACGCTGGGTAATAGCTTAGGCATATTACCGCTTGATAATAGCTTGGGTATATTACCTCTGGGTAATTGCTTGGGTATATTAACGCTGGATAATAGCTTGGGAATATTAACGCTAGACAATAGCTTGGGTATATTACCGCTTGATAATAGCTTAGGCATATTACAGCTGGATAATAGCTTAGGCATATTACCGATAGATAATAGCTTGGCCAAATTAACGCTGGATAATAGTTTGAGCATGTTAACGCCGGCTAAAAGTTTGGGCACATTGACGCTAGATTACCGCTTAGGCATATAAACGCTGGATAACAGCTTGGTCATATTAACGCTGGATAAAAGCTTGGGCACATTAACGCTGGATAACAGCTTAGGCATATTACGGTTGGATTACAGCTTAGGCATATTAACGATAGATAACAGCTTGGGCATATTATCGCTGGATAACATCTTGGGCATATTAACGCTGGATAATAGCTTGAGCACATTAACGCTCACTAATATCTTGGGCACATTAACGCTGGCTAATAGCTTAGGCACATTACCGCTGGCTAAGAGCTTCGGCACATTAACGCTGGATAACATCGTGGAAATATTAACGCTGCATAACAGCTTGGGCAAATTAACGCTGGATAACATCTTAGGCATATTACCGCTAGCTAATAGTTTGGGCACATTAACGCTAGATAATAGTTTGGGCATATGACGGCTGGATAATTGCTTGGGCATATAACCGCTGGATAAATGTTATGCACATTAATGCTGGCTAAGAGCTCGGGCACCTTAACGCTTTATAACAGCTTGGGCACATTACGGCTGGATAACAGCTTGGGCATTTTAACGCTAGATAACAGCTTGGGCATATTAACGCTTGATTAAAGCTTGTTCATATTAACGCTTGATAATAGCTTGGGCATATTAACGCTTAAATAATAGCTTCTATATAACGCTTGATAATAGCTTCGGCACATTAACGCTGGATAATAGCTTGGGCACATTTACGCTGGCTAATAGTTTAGGCACATTAACGCTGACTAATAGTTTGGGCACATCAACGCTGACTAATAGCTTAGGCACATTACCGCTGGCTAATAGCTTGGGCACATAAACGCAAGATAACAGTTTTTGTTATTAACGCTGGATAGCAGCTTGGGCATATTAACGCAGGATAACAGCTTGGGCATATTAACGCTTGATACTAGCTTGGGCATATTAACGCTGGCTAATAGCATAGGCATATTAAAGCTGGCTGACAGCTTGGGCACATTTACGCTGGCTGACAGCTTGGGCGCATTAAAGCTGGATAATAGCTTGGGCGCTTTAACGCTGGATAATAGCTTGGGCATATTAACGCTGGATAATAGCTTGGGCTTATTAACGCTGGATAATAGCTTGGGCATATATTAACGCTGGATAATGGCTTGGGCATATTAACGGTAGATAATAGCTGGGGCATATTAACGCTGTATAATAGCTTGGGCATATTAACGCTGGACAATAGCTTGGTCATATTAGCGCTGGATAATAGCTTGGGCATATTTACGTTAACTAATAGCTTTTGCATATTAGCTGTTGCCTATAGCTTATACATATTTGCTCTGGAGGTAATGCTAAGAGGTCATCTGGGTCTTCAGAGGGAGAACTAAGAGGTCTGGATTTTAGGCACGCCTCTAGTTGAGCTAGTAATGTAGAAAAGTCTTCGAACATGAACAGAGTATCTAAGATGGTTCTTTTGAGATGATACTTGATGGACTTTACCGCTTCTTCCCGTTTTTCGTTCATATGAGGAGCTTCTGGAAGGTTAAAGATTTATTTAGTGCCGTCATTTGCGAGAAGTCTTCAAATCTTGAGAGATTCTTTTGTAGCAGTTAAGAATAGTTCTTTTAGTGGAGTGTTAGCTCTTTAAAAATTAGTTCCACAATTGCTTCTGAGCGTCTTTGGTATTCCCTGACGGCTGGTAAACCTCCGGATAGCCATGTACAAACCTTCTGTGGACTAGTCCGAAACGACTTTAAGTTGAATTGCAGAGATAGAGAACAAGACGAATACTGTTATCCAATTCTTGAAGCTTTTTGCCCTTCTTCCCTGGAAAGTTTTTAGCGAGACTGGTCCAGCGTAATCAAGCCTTGTCGTCTTGATTACAAAAGATGACGTGACTCGAGATGCAGGTAGTGGAGACAAGGGTTGTTGAGCTTTTACTCCGCATATTCAAGCAAAAGTGAAACAGTCCTCCATAAAAGACTTGAGTGGATATCGGCCTCCGATAATCCAGAAAGTCCTCCGGATATATGCGAGCGTCAGCTGAGTTCCTCCATGCATCGTCCTTGCGTAAGCATCAGATATGACTAGGTGGGTGAACTTCGACTGGCGAGGTAGCCGTGCTGGATGTTAATTATCCTCATTAATTTAAGAGTTCTTTAGACGTCCGTTTACTCTGAACGTGACGCTTGCGAAGGGATTGGCTTGATAAGAGAGATTTTAATTCTGAAGGGAAGTACGCCTCTTAACACTTTATCGACCGATACTCTATTTATCGGCTTTTCGATTGCCAGCGCTTATTGACCGGTAGCCTATTTATGGGCTTTTAGTTATCGACGGTTTTTGTCAGTGTGTAGCTCTTTTTGTAACTTCGCAGCGCTAACGTCGTTAATTATTTCCAGCTTTATACTGACCTCTCCAATTTTTTATCAACTATAATAGTTTTTTACCGTTTCTAATGGATAAAGAAAGTGTACATGATGAGTTTTGCTTAAATGTTTTGTCAGATTATAGCAGTTATTCAGAAAGAGACAGTGATAGTGATAACAGTGATGATGATAGCAGTGATTCTTCTATCAACACTCGGAAGCCGCGAAAATTATTGCCACTGCAATATAGCGATTTAGAAGATAATAATGACACCGCTGAAGTAAACATCGCTACATGGTCAACAAATGACAAATCAATTATTTTGGAACCTTTCGAAGGCAGCCCAGGCATAAAAATTCTACCAAAATCTGAAGCAAGTGTAAGGGACATTGTGAATTTATTTATTGGAGATGACCTTTTGGAATATTTGGTTACAAAATCGAATAGATATCACTATCAAGTATTTAATAAATATAAAAATATTTCAAAAACGAAAAAATGGGTGGATATTACGTTTTCAGAAATGAAACAATTTTTAGGTCTAATTGTTCTAATAGGACAAGTAAAAAAAGATAGACCTCATAATTATTGGTCGACAGATCAAAGCATCGAAACTCCGTTTTTTTCAAAAGTAATGAGCAGAAGTAGATTTATGCAGATATTGCAGAGCTAGCACTTTTGAAATAATGAAGATATATCCACAAATTCCAACAGACTTGTAAAAGTTTAGCTAGTTATAAATTATTAAAAACAGATTTATTAATGTATATAAACCTTGTCAACAATTATCATTAGATGAATGTATTAGTATAGCGAAGAAGACTATCATTCAGAACATACAATCCTGCGAAAATAGTAAAGTACGGCATACTCGTGAGAGCAGTCTGCGAAGCAGAGATGCCGCCTGTCATCTCAATTAAGAACATCCACCGATTGTTCCTATTGAAAAATGGATCACGCCACTCTTCGTGGAAGCAGATAATTAGTCCTGCGTGACGTTATATATGGCGTGATCTTCTCCTATTGCTAGAAAATCTCAACTTATTAGCATGGAAGATGCTAATTAGAGAAAAAACTCTGTCATGATAGCACCTTTTACCAGCCCGTACCGAAAAGGTGCGGGGTCATTCATTCTATTCCGAAAAGTGAACGAAGTAAAACGTGTTTTTCTCGATTATCTCTTTACAAAGCGACTTCTCTGTAATTCTAGACGTCTCCTTATTTTTTCTCTTATCTCCTTATCTAAGTCTTTTCTTCTGTCCTCTCTTCATCTTTAAGCCTTCTCTCCTGTTCTTCTAATTGTAAGTCATCTCTGCTTTATATTCTCTCCTTACCACAGACCTCTCTTTTCTCTTTCTATATCCATCTCTCTCTCATATTCGTCATCTCAGATTATCTCCTACATCCCTAATACGATCTCTCTCATATTTTAACTCATTTGTATCTGTTCTTCTATGCTATCTCTTTTTTATTTGTTAAATCTCAATAAAACCTGTTACGCAAAATACTTAACCAGTCATTTCACCATTTATACAGTCTACTAGCCATTTCATCCTTATCCTTCCCTCTATCATCCCTTGCTCATCTCTATCCTATTTCCGAACAGATTTCTTTGAAAGAAGGACACATGTGAAAGGTCGATGAGATCCTAAACCGAAAGTTGGGCTTGTGAAAGTGAGAGTGAGATGCTAGTGCGCTTCTTCGAAACTTCTTCTGGCGATAGTTGCACTGACGACGGCCACAATTCTGGAGGTTGAAAAAGCCATAGTGGTTCTTACCACCATAGAGAGTGACCAATGAGTAAGATTCACTAGGCCATCGAGATGCACAGTCGGTGGGATTAAGTTTTCCGAAAAAAAATCTGCAATGAGCATGGGGTACTAAATCGTGAATAGCAGCGACTCTATTACCTACAAACTCCTTCCATCTCATTGGATTGTTTTTGAACAATGCAGGAATCACAGAAAAGTAAGACCACAAAAATGTATCTACCTCCGAGAGGTCACGAAATATTATCACCTTTCTATTCAGTTAAACTAGCAAAGCTGCTGCCAAGAGTTTAAGTCTTGGGATGGTCAATCTTTTGAGAGGAGCTACTTTCGTCTTAGAACCGACTAAACTTAATACCGAAGGTTTGTCTGCGTATGACACCCTGAAATAGACTACTGCTGCCATAGCAAAAGTTGAGAAATATTTAAAAAGCCGTAAATCTAAACTAAGAACGCCTTTAGGGAGAAATTTAAGATTAATGCAAGACTATATTTCAACGTAATATCCTGATACCTCTATTAACGATACCTCTATTCAAAGCCACGGACATCTGAGCAGCCAGCAGCCAGCAGCAAGCAACAGTCATCTCAGTTGCCAGCAGCGAAGCAGAGCCAAGCTAAGGACCAACCGATGTAGAGGCATTCGCTGCTCTTTATACCAGGCCTCTCCCGCAACTGCTGCTGCTGCAGCCCACGGCATTACCTGGTATTCTGCCCGCGGTTTAACAATTTTAAGGTGAAGCTTGTAGTAGATGCTAAGCTGTGCTACAATTGCCTTGGAAGGCACAATGTGAGAAAATGCAGGAGCACAAAGAGATGCAATGTGTGCGGAAGGCTGCACTATACGCTCATCAACCAGCAGCACCTAAGCAGCTGTGCACTGATCTCCAAGACATCTCAGGTGCAGTCAAAGTCGTCCAGTTCTCTCCCAAACATGACGACGTCATCATACATACTTATATCCTCATCAAGCGTACCGCCATTACCAGACACCTCCTCTAATCATCAGTCATCTCGTCAAAAGTCAACCACCCGTAAATCATCTCATCAAAAGCTATCCTATCTACATTCATCCTCCTCATCCACTCCTGCATCATTTTCTACCCCCTTCTCACGTAAGAGATCAACTCATCCTTCGTCTTCTCGTCATAAGTTATCTCATCAGTCATCTTTATCATCACCCCATAAATCATCTCCTCACTTATTATCAACCAGAGCCAAGAGTTCTAGTCCAGAGAACTCCGCCAAAAAAGCCTCCTTACAATGAGGTGTAAGTAGTACATCACATAACATACGCAGTCATCTTAATTTATTACCAAAGTCCTCAATCTCATCATCATTTAAGTCATATCAGACGGTTAAAAGAGTCAGATTCTCATCGCTTATCTCAAATATCGATCGACCATCTCATCCGTCTCCTTCATTCTGCTCTCGAGCTCCCGTTCTTCGTGCAACTTGCAAAGCCTGTGCCATCTCTTCTGAAGGAGTTCCGACTTTATTACGTCTTCTCATTGATCCTGGATCAAAGTTAACTTTAGCATCTGCTAAACTTGTAGCTAAGCTAAAACCTAACCGATGTCCAGGAAGAATTCCTATTCTGGGCGTGGGTAGTACATCTCCAGAAGCAACTCAAGGTCAAGTATCCTTGGTTCTCTAATCAAACTACTCGTCTTCTCAAGTACATCTTATGGCATTAATTTTGTAAAGATTACATCTCAGGTCCCGACGTCTATAATATCGGAGCAAAACTGGCCTCATCACAGACTTCCCTGACTCTCCCAATCCTATTGACATTCTCATTGGTGCCGCCAACCTCAAAAGAATAATAAAGTCATCTCGTCTTATCATGGAAGGCGATTCAGAGCTCATAGCATTTCATACAAGGTTCGGTTTGGCAGTTCTGGACGCAACCTCCAGCTCGAACCAGGCCAATTCTCTTAACGCTTGCTATGCCATCTCAAACGTATCTCTCAACGAAACTCTCAGAAAGTTTTGGGCTCTAAAAGAAGTCTCATCCTCTCCTACGTTGTCCTTAAGTCTCGCTAAATCCGAATGCAAGAAGCATTTTGTAGACACTCACTCTCGACTACCCACAGGTCGTTATATAGTTTGTTCGCCATTCTCGAAGGACATCTCCACTTTAGGGCACTAAAAATCGCTCGCCACGAAATGTCGTTAGAGACTCCTTAAGAGATTCGAAACCGATGGTCTTCTCTAACGAAAAATACATCGACTTCCTTAAATAGTCTTCTTTTTCTTCTTATTCTTAGTTTAGGACACTGTCCTGTATTTTCTTCACCCTTTTTTCTTCTTGTTTTACAACTCCTGCCATGAGGAGGTCCAGCTTTCATACCAACGTTTAAAAGGTCTTCTCGAAAGCCTGCTCGAGTTTGGCTTCTGCGTTTTTGCTATCTTTGGCAGACGGTTGTTCTCCATTCTCGCAACGTGATCCCTATATCCTCTCCTTCTGTGGCGGGCCCAGCGCACTATATCTTGGACACTGCACTTCTTTCTTCTATCCTCGTTGCGATGACGGTCCATCAGTGTCTTGCCAGAGATGGTTCGTAGTGTCTTTATTTCTGTGCTCCTTAGTAGTCTCTTAGTAGCAGCGGTTTCGGCTCTTGTTTCATTAGCATATGACATAATTGGCCTTACACAAGTCTTGTATATACGAGACTTGCAATTGAACTCATGTACTTGTTACGCCAAATTATGTCTCTAAGACAACCGGATACTATTGCTGCTTTTCTTGTTTGAGCTTGTACTTCTTTTATGATGTCCTTACTGCTAGTTATATTGAATCCTAAGTAGCGGAATTTCATCACCTGTTCGACGCTAAGTCCATTAACTGCAAGTTTGCATCTACTTGGCTCTTTAGATATTGTGGGCGACTTTGTCTTATGTACAGAGATGTTGAGATTAAATTTTTTGGCTGTTGTTTCAAATCTGTACAGCAATCTTTGCAGGTTGCCCTCGTCTTCGGCTATTTGCACTGCGTCGTCAGCGTATGCTATAAGTTTTATTTCCCTATCCCTCATTCTGTATCCTTTTACAGCAGTCATTACTTCTTTTATTATTTCATCCATGATTAAATTCAATAGAATTGGACTTCAGCTGTCTTTCTGTCTTATTCCATTCGCTACGTGTACTTGCTTCGAAAGGGTTCCGTTGGTTTTGATGAGTTACGTGTTGTCGATGTTGATTTCTGTTATAATAGCTGTGATGCCAGGGTCCACTTTTCTTTGTCTTAATACATTGATTACATCTTTTAGCCTGATGCTATCAAACGCTTTTTCTAAATCGACAAAGCATAAGTAGGCAACTTTGTTATATTCTATTGCCTTTTCCACGCTTTGACGCAGAACGAAGATTGCGTCTGTTGTGGACCTGTTTTTTCGAAAACCCTGCTGTTCTGCGCTTATTCCTGTAACAACTACCACTTCTGATATTTTTTTTGTGAACAGTTTCATAACCGCACTCAGAAGACTAATGCCCCTATAGGGTTGGGGGATCGGTTTTTCCCCTTTCTTGAATATCGGTATGATTATGCTATCTTTCCATTGGATTTACACTTTTCTCTCTTCTATGATTTAATTAAAAAGGCTATTAAGGTCGTCTATCAGTGCTGGTCCTCCATATTTAATTAATTCATTTGTACTGTTGTCCAGGCCTGGGGCTTTACGGTTCTTTAGTATCTGGATTGACGCTCTTGGTTATTCTTTGGTGCACCTCCAATGTCCTTGTTTATCAGTTGCGCCTTTTTCTGCTTGAGTCTTAGTGTCAGACTTACGGTAAAGGTTTTCGAAAGGTTTTTCGCAGCTTTCTCTGGAAATTTAACATATTTGCACGTTTTCAATCAACAGCTTGCTGCAGTTTCTTAGCATGTTCTATACTTGTTTCTGACCTCCGTACATGTCATCCTCCATGTCTGTTAAAAATTTCTTCCAGAAGCTCCGTTTTATTTATCTTATCTTGTTCTTCGTCTTGTTTCTTATTAGCTTATATCGCGAGTAGTTGATTCTCTTGTCTCTGTATTGTATATAAGCGTCTCTTTTCACAACGGCTAGGTCTCTTATTTCGTTTGTGAACCATGGCTTCTTGTTGTATTTCTTCTTCCTATCAACTCTTCGTTTACCTAATGCTTTCTCGGTCGCTCTAGTTATGTTTGTGGAGAGTTTCTTCCGTGCATCTTCCACGTCGTCGCTTGGTCCAACTTTGTTTTCTTTCATATGTTTTTTCAGTATTTGCTCGTAAATATGTTTGGTCGAGACGTTTGAAAAAGATTCGAGGTTTCATCGCTCTGTTGAGTTTTGTGGACCTCTTATCTTTAGTTGAACCGTGCGTCTGATTGTTGTGAGGACCAGGCTGTGGTCCGTTCCAGCATTAGTGGAGCTTAAAGTCTTTACGTCCAGTATATTAGAAGGATGCACACTTCTATTCGTTATGGCGTAATCTATTACTGACTGTAGTCCTCTGTTGTTTGCAAAAGTAAATTTTTGTTGTGTTTTGTGTGGGAAGAAGGTGTTGTTTCTACGGAGCTCATTCTGGGCACAGAATTGAATTAACTTTTCACTGTTCTCGTTTCTTGTGTTTTCATTGAACCGGTTTTTAAAACCTGGTATTATTTCGTTCCTGATTCTTGCATAAAGATCGCCAAGAATAAGGATTTCGCTTTTTCTTGGGATTAAGTCTAATGTTTTTTGGAGATTCTGGTAAAATTCGTCTTTTTCCTCCTGAGGTTTTGTCATGTCCGGCGCGTACACAGCTATTACATTAGTTGTTATACCTTCTTGGAACTTAAATGACACTCGCAGGATTCTATCATTAATGTAGCTGATTTCATGATGGTGTTGATGGATTTTTTCATGTACCATGAGTCCGCCCCGAAAGAAGTTCTTTTATGTTTGTTCTTACCGCAATACACCAGAAGATATTTACCATACTTCGAGTTGCTATTGTCTTTCCTCCTAATCTCTGATAGTGCGCAGATGTCAATTCTGTTTTTTTACCAATTTCTTGATCTTTATTGTTGAATGCTGTAATGTTCCAGCATCTAATTCTCAGTGTGTCTAGGTTTTGGAATCTCTTTCTCGTTGTCCTTGCCTTGTCGTGTCCGTTTCGATACGTCCGGCTGTTGCTTAGATAAAATCTAAAATTCAAGAAAAAAATATGAATGCTAGTGGCAGTGAAAATACATTGAACGCGAGTACATTTAATGTTAAAACTAAAGGTCAATGTTTTAAAAGTAGCAAAACAGGAGATCATATAAAAGATTGCTGGCATAACCGACAAAGACAATATCAAAAGTCATCGAAAGACCAAGTAGGGTCACGCAGGGGCACAACGTACAGAGACCATGAACAACAACAACAGAGATTAACGTACGAGTTCAGGGCAACAAAAGTAGTTCAAGTAAATGCGAACCAGTGTATAAAAAGTGAAAACAAAAATGAGAATATTATTAAATGGTTACTTGATAGTGGTTGTATAAATCATATTGTAAATTAACAGTAATATCTTTGTAATATAACAGATTTAAGAAACCCAACTGAAGTTATCTTTCATAATGGTAAAAAGTTAACACGTTGAGCGCAAAGCCAATATTTCTGACCTTTCCGCTCTGCCAGCAGCGAGCAGGCGCTCCTCTAACGGTGCGATAATGTAAGATGATCCGCGACTTTCAAAAAAATGATTTTAAGCAGTGCGTAGGGTTCGTGTCGGGTTAGGTTATCGGTTGCAGCTTGCTTTTGAAATCATGTTCAAGATAAAGAAAAGTTCCGTTCCTTCTCTTTAGATGAAACAATGGAACAAGAAATGCATGCGTACCTCCGAGAAGCTTTCAGTTGCAAGAAAGACATACAAGTATACAGATCGTTTGAGAGTGAAAAATTAGGTTTGTTCTTGAGAATATTTATCGCCCATAAAGCCGAAAATGTTCAAAAGAGTAGACAGTGATACATCAAGCGAAGTTTTCTTATCATTCAGACATCGCCGAGTATTAAGGTTATCGTCATCAGAAGATGATACTTCAGTAGACCAGGAAGCGGAACTTGAGAAGAGAAGTAGGAGAAGAAGCACAGGTGCTAATAAAATCTGTAACGAAAATGAATGATTTAATCCAAAAGGGGATCAGCCAAATATTATTTCCTTTACGCGCACCTTCGGCGCCAAAACAACGAACGAGAAAGTGCGGATTTGTACAAAAGCAGAAGAGTTTTATGCACTTTTCGTTACAGACGAAATATTTCAGTACATTAGTGAAAAAACAAACTTCTATGCTACTCAATGCAGAATCATTTCTAAACGTATAACTAAATGAACACCAACTAACAAAAATGGGCTGAAGCGTTTATTTTGGCTGCTAATATCAATGGGTATGGTAAACTTTCCCTCCTTACGTCTAAATTGGTCTCAAGATCCATTATTTTCACAAACATTCCCACAAACAGTAACGAGCAGGGACAGATTGGAAATTCTAATAAGAATGTTGCATTTCGCTGACAACGAAGCAGCTGTCGCAAATAACCGACTATCAAAAATTCAATTCATCATAGACGAATTGAATACAAATTTTCAAAAATACTACGATCCACCAGAATTATTATGTTTTGACGAGTCGCTAATTCCATTCAGTGAGCGCATTGTATTCAGGCAGTATTTGAAACAGAAAAAACACAAATATGGTATAAAAATATTTAAATTATGTTGTGGTCATGGTTACACTTATAACTGTCATGTGTACACCGGAAGAGCTCTCGATAGGGAAAACATAACCCCGTCAAATGTTGTAATGTCTCTATTGAAAAACTTTTTTCATAGAGGCCACACATTGTGTACTGACAACTAGTACACAAGTATCGATTTAGCGAATCGCCTAATAGAAAAAAAGACATTTGATTGGAACACTTCGAACACATCGTAGGGGAAACCCAAGTGATGTGATAAAAACTAATTTGAAACGTGTAAATGTTATAGCTAAAGAAAATAATCAGGGTATTACAGTGTTGAAATGGAAAGACAAGAGAGATGTTTTGGTCCTGTCCACAAAACATTCAAGCGAAATGATAAACGTAAAAAAAAAACGTGGATTTTGCTGTAAACCCTAAGTAATAGTTAATTATAATAAAGCAACAACATCAATTGATTTGTCAGATCAAATGAGTGCATATAGCAGTCCCTTGAGAAAAACCCTTAAAAGGTATAAAAAGTTGGCCTTTGAGTTACGTTTGAACACTGCTGTGGTCGATTCGCTATACGTCTTTCAAGAAGTAACAGGTCGAAAAATATCAGTTATGGAATTTCGGAGACAATTGGTGAAGGGACTGACACAGAGAGAAGATGAACAAATTCCACGTCTCGAAGGAAAGATTCTTCATAAATTGCAGAAAAATTAAGGACATGTCCATAAAGTTCGGAAATATTGTTCTGGTTGTTATGCAGAAAATTCAAGATTATTTGGGCCCAAAATAGCCAAAAATTTAACAAAAAAGGTTGTAACATTTTGTTACATGTGTAAATACCAGCCATACTTTTGCTAAGAATGTTTTAATAAAGCTCATTAAAACCATATTTGACTACATTTCATTCAGGCGACATTTATTTTTTAACTTTAATACTGTCGGTCCCACTGAACAGATGTCGGCCTAACGGAAAGTCTAATGCCGGTCCCAAGGGACCGGTGCCGCGCTCCACGTGTTAGAAACGATTAGGATAGAAAACGTAAAAACTGTATTTAAAACTTATAACTATGAAACAAATGTTGAGTTAAAAAATGTATTTTTTGTAGAATGTATAAAAAGAAACTTGTTGAGCATATCTAAAATAACCGAAAAGAATAAAGTTGTTGCATCTGGTAACTATGCGAAAACTTATAATCAGAATCATAAATTTACAGCTAAAGCAGAAAAAATTGAAGGTTTGTATCGCATAAATCGCTTTGTAAATTTGGAAGATGATACTCCTATTTCTATGCACACCTTCGGGGAACGTAAAGATAGTGATAGAAATGAAAAAACCCTGGATTAGAAAATGTTTTTAAGCAAAATGGAAGTAATAAGTAGGAGAATAAAAGAAATAAAAATCCAGGAAAAGAAAAGGAAAAGCATCTTCACATAAAAAGAGTATCATAAAGACAGAGAAGTACTGTAGAGAGGATATAAAAATCCGGTAACGTATTGCATCTCAGTAAATTGTGCTAATATAAAGGTACCTCAATCATTTCTGGAAGCGTATAATAGCAAAAAGCATGGAAAATGGGAAGTAGCAATGGATGA
>JACGTP010000703.1:0-11783 GCA_023678845.1 Mischocyttarus mexicanus
GATCGTGAGTGACGTAGCTTCAAAGTCTGCATTTGATAACGAAAACAATATTATAGGTAAAGCCATTCTGTTTTTAGTAATCTATAGTATAAACTGTCAACTTTTAACGGGTAGAATATTAATAAAAAAAGACTGAAATTTTATTAATGTTAACTATTAAAAATCATTACGTAAAAAAAAGCGTTTCCAGAACTTTGTTTTTTACGCAACTGCTAATTGCAAAAAAAAACTATTGCAATTTCGCATATTGCACTTTTTATACTATAAAAAAAATTTTAAAAGAAACAAATTATGTAAAGTAAAATTTTTACCAAAAACTATTAGTTTCCAAGATATAACTTTTAAATCATCCTTTTGAAAAATTTCTAGAAAACATTTTAATTAATTTACTTATAAAATATATTTTAATCCTAATATAATTTTATTAAGAAAAATATAAGGAAAATTTTTTTCACAGTGTGTAAAAAAACAATAAAATTTGAGCAGCAACAAAATTGTCTTTTTAAAATAATAATGATGGTTAAAAGAAATTACTTTCTTGTGCATGTTAATTTTATTTACATTAGTTGTTTGAGTTAATTCGAAGCGTTTCACAATAGATGGCATGAACATTACAGTATTTGTAGGTACTTGGAAATACAACTACTAAAATATTTAAAGTCTAGAATAATTAGCAATAATATATTTATTAGAAAAATATAATTCTTTGTATGAATACAGCCTTGGTGTTTTGTACGTCTGTTCACACTTGTAGCATGTGGTAGAATGTATCTTACAATTAGTTTCTATAGTCTTATTGTACCACAATTATTCTATGGCCAAACGCCAAATTATCTAGTGACTAGCGGTACAAGTAATGTACTGCTGGCTCGGCATTTTGGCCTGTAGGGCGGCGCGTCAATCGCTAGTGAAATGTGGAGTATCAAGACCGTCACATATTCTGTTTTTACCTTCAGAAACAAATTTATCGTAAATCAGCTTTTATTAGTTGTTAACATATTTTAATTTTTAATAAGACAAAACAACAAGTTGCACGATTTACCACTGTGCAACTTGTTATTCACATTAACAGTAGCAAACTGTGTTTAGTGTAATTTGTTTATTTTTTTCTTTTAAGGGAAGCAAACTGCATTAGATCTTTATTTAGCTAAAGTGTAAAAGTGTAGCTTCAGTTTTATTGATATTTAGATCTCAAAAATGACTTAGTGTTCAGGCGATTGAGTTTCTGCAATTAAATGTCGTAAAAAATCGTATCGTAAAGTCCTGCTACGATTTTCCATATCATGTTTTCAGTAATACAACTAAACTACGAGTGGCACAGTTTCCAGTGGATTATATGAAACATTAATAAGACAATGCATAGTAATTAATATACGAGAATAATAAAACAATGTTTAGAAGTTTATATAAAAGTTGAATCAACCAAATTTCTGTAGTTTATGTAAAATTTAATAAGACAACTAAACGTACTCTCAAATAGACGGAATAAATCAATATCTAAACTATCACTCGTAATTCAACAATATTCATTAAATGAAAGAAGATAAAGGAATAAAGAAATATTGATTTGAATAGAACTATTGACTTTTCTTCGGTGCGACGCAACACATACTCTCATACAACTATTCCCCCTTAACCTGTTAACCGGGAAATTCCCTTTTAAATTACGCAGCATATAACGGGCGCGAACTCTTTCACAAGGATGTGTAAATACATCAGGCCCGGAGGACGTAATCCATATAATAAAATAATATATGCAAAAATAATATATGTTGCGTTCCAGGGCGAAACATATATTTCAAGGACGTATTTATATGTCCTACCCGTACCCGATATTGTTTACGTTTAACGTATTTATACGTCCTGCCCGGTTAAACCGTTAATTAAATAAACCAAAGAACTCTAATCATTAACTAAATGATTAATTAGTTAATCATTTAACTAATTAATTCTTTTAACAAAAGAATGCCGCAACTTAAGCCTATGCTTCGACCACTCAGAACGTTCTTCTGCCCGATCACGTAGTACTAGTGTACGTGGCGAAATTTCTCCAACATAGATTCCTCTCGCAATTAGATAATAATTAGCTGTGGAGGTGAAAATTTACAATTAGAAATGAAATGAAACACTCGATTAAGCCGAGCAGAAAACGAAGTTCTTTTAGTGGCATAAAAACCAATAATCTATCGGCATAAAAACCTCTTGAAGATATTTAATATAATATAGGTGGTATTGTGATGTTAATATGAAGCTTGGGACCTTTAAGGTCTATTACTAAAATGTATTACAATGCGCTACTTAGCTTTTTTGTGGTGTCTTTGTGCAGAATAATGTGTCTTGTGTAGTATAAATATATCACTTTCGAGTTCTTTTCCGTTTGCTCAGGTAGGCGTCAAGGATCAGAATAATCAATCACCTCAGAAAATGGTCCCGGCAGTGGGGGGGCTTGGTTACGCAGCACTCAGGTGGGGATGTGAGTGTTTGGGAAAATTCTCGTGATGCTTACGCGTACTCTTTGTAGCGTAAATTAAATCTTATAAGGTCGTTTTCGACCGTACAACTAGCTTACTCATTGCAATAAACCGAATAGAATAGATAAAAGAAATGCTATAGAAAATACCGGTCATAGAAAATCTTCTTTAGACAAACCCTGTAAGATAGACCAAGGAAGTCGGTCCTCGCATAGGTAGCGTGCTGACAGACTATAGCGATATACTAATAGTCCAGTCAATTTAGCAATATGAGAGAATGTTGCTCCGACCTAACAGAAAAAATTTTTAAATTATCCGGAATGTGGTCAACATTAAGATGTGCATTATGCGTATTCCGTGAAATGTGTGTTTTTTGCATTAAAAATCAAAATGTGAAAAAATCTGAAAAAAGATCGTGTTTTTCCGTAAATCGTGGCTTATATCTCGGAAACTAATAGTTTTTGGTAAAAAATTTACTACAAATAATTTGTTCCTTATGAAATTCCCTTTTAAAGTAGAAAAAGTGCGATATGCGAAATTGCCACAGTTTTCTTGCAAATGGCGATCGCGTAAAAAGACAAAATTCTGGAAACGCTTTTTTTTTAACGTAAGCATAACGTACTTGAAAAAAAATAAAAAAAAAATAAAAAAAGAAAAATTAAATTAAGGACGGACGGAGTTGAACACACGACCCCAAAATACAAGTCTGCGCCCTTACCAGCTTGACTACCGACGGCTTCGTCAGTCTCTGTCCGGCAACGGCATAAATATCATCGATGCGGGAGAGCCAAGATTTCAAAATTATTCTAGTGTTAATTACTTCAAAAATAGTTTACAAAACGTAACTGTGTCGGTTAATTAATTAAGTTTTTATCGTTTCTTTTTCTCCTCTACGCATATCCCACACCGCGTGAAGTGCGGCCACGTAGCGAAGAGAGGGGCCCACGCTTCCGGTCGCTAGACCGAACATCATGAGCGCAAAAAGGAAACACCCAAGCTCAGAAGTGAATGATAGTTAGTGTGACCCAAAATTAAGAAGACAACTCAAAGAGTTTTATAAGGGCTATAGCACAAAGGGCTATTCTGAGGTGCTAAAACACTCTAAAATGGAGGTTAAACCTAACCTAGTACAGGTTAGGAGCAGAAACAGTAGCGTATCATCGGAGGACTCAACCTCTAGCGCCGGACCCTCGAACGAAGGCGATGGCTTTAAGGACCCATGCAAGACGGCCAAGACCCGCAAGGCGACTGTGCAACCGCCAATCAAAATGAACAACTCATTCGAATCACTAGAAGGAGCGGGTGAGATGGAAACTAGTGCAACTGACAATGACAGCAGCGCACTTACGGAAAGAGCCAATAAGGCAAAGCAGGTTAACGCACCTGATAGGAGTAGGAGATTTAAACCTCCACCAATATATGTGGTCCTACCGAGCATTAAAGAATCTATGAAGTTCCTAAGAAATAGAAACTTTCCGGAGAATAGTTTCTCACTAAAAGAGGTCGACGATAAAGCAATCATCGTCAATTTTTTCAACATTGAGCATCATGACAAGGCATTGTCAATGCTCAAAGAAGAAAATATACAATATTATACATTCACCCTTCGACATCTTAAGGGAAAAACACTGGTGCTCAAGGACATCAGAGGCGGCTGCGACGCAGATGAGGTTATGGAGGCAATCTCCAACTTAAAATTGGAAGGAGTGCTTATCGACAAGATAAGTAAACTCATTTTCAACAAAGCGAATCCAGTCAAATACCACTTCCTGGTGACGCTAAACCATAACAGTTTGACAGCCACACTGTGGAAATGTAAAAACCTACTCAATCAAAGGTGCAGGTGGGAGCGACTCAAAAGGCCACCTATCTTCCAATGCAGAAACTTCCAGAAGATAGGACACGCCAGTGCAAACAGCAACCTAAAAGCAGTTTGCCCCAAATGCGCTGGCAGCCACAAAGTGAGCGAATGCCTCAACAAAGACCAGACGGACAAAACCAAATTCCGTTGCATTAATTACGACAAATATGGGCACTCGGCAGCATACAGAGGCTGCTCAATGATAAAAATAACAACCAAACTAGTTCAGGAGAGCCTGAACCAAAAAAAAGTAGCAGCTGCACGCAGGCTAGCTGCTATTAACAAGGTAGTAATGCCGGGAATGAGCTATGCAAATATGACCTCCCGAGCAAACTCAAAACCGCCACTCATCCAGATGGCGCAACCGACAAAACCAATTATCAGAGAAGCCACTAATCCTAGCTACCACAGCGAGAGTACCAGCAACTGTGACAATCGAGGAGCCAACAACATCGTTATACAGCTAAATAATTTCAAAAACGAAATCCTTGCTGAATTGAGAAGAATAAATGAAAAGATCATAAACAACGCAATTAGAATCGACACAATCATGTCACACTTATATGCTGACTAGTAATGACTTCACAATTCAACAACGTACTAAAAATAGCCGCCGTTAACGTCAATTCCATTCGCACGGTTAAGAGAAGGTATGATCTACAAAAATTCCTAGAGGACCACCACTTGGACATCTGTCTTATCTCGGAAACTAAACTAAACGCCAAACACACAGTTTGCTTTTCAAACTACCAGTTAATAAGAACAGACAGACATAACTCACTACGGGGAGGAGGTACAGCCATAGCGATCAAAAATAAAATTAAATTCCAAGTTATTCGCCACCCTAGCACCAGAAACAACAAGATCATTGAACACACAGCAATAAAAGTCAAAATAAACTCAACAACTACATTACTCCTAATCAGCATCTACGCAACACAAAACTGCTCGAACAAATTCATACAAGAGCTAAACAAACTGGCTGACGAATATAAACTACAAGACATTAATATCCAATACATCATAGCAGGAGATTTTAACGCCAGGAACACACTATGGAATGACACTATCACAAACACCAGAGGTAGACAACTAGACAGTTGGATGTGCGCAAACGTTATTAAATACAAAGCAACGCTTATTTCACCAGACAAGCTAACATATCCTAAGGCAGGATCTTTTCTGGATCACTGCATAATGGATATGCAACTTCATACGGTGAATCTTGTAGATGGTAAAATACCAACACTACCGTGACCGTGGTCACTATAGTGACCACAACGCCATCACACTAACTATCTACCTCGACAAAGCAGATAAAATAAGTTTTACCAATATTGCAGCCTCACCGCAACATTACAACTACAAAAAGGCCAACTGGAGAAAATTTAACAACTATTTAGAAAAAAACATTCAAAACCAGAACAGCATTCCACACGACAGAAACTTGTCAATATATGAAATTGACCAATATATACTTAATATTGAAAAAATTATCACTGAAGCCATAAAAATAACTATCCCCAAGAACACACCAGAAGCCACCAACTACTATCAAAAATATGTCAATAAAACCATCAAAAAATTGCACTCCTACAAATCATTTCTTCTCACCAGGCTATTTAGAAACACCCCCTACAGTCGTCAAGATAACAATAAAACCAAAAAAACGATAAGGAAAATTAACAAGCTGTTGCAGACTGAGTTTAGAAGGACTGTGACTGCGTACTGGGAAGGCCAAGTCAAGAACATCGACTACAGAAACCCACATAAGTTCTTCCCAAATATCAATAGATTCTTAAGGCCAAAAAAGACTACGGGCATTGATACTCTCCGAGTTCAAGCAGATAACAGCCAACTTAGCATCTACGCTCAAACCAACTTCCAACACCTAATAAAAGACAACTCAGTCATATTTACAGATCCGGAAGATAAACTTCTAATCATCGGCAAATACTTAGAGAGCATCAATTCACCCAGATATACAAACACAAACACCAAGACTAAAAAGATAGTGGACACCACAGTAAACAATCTACGCATCTTGAAGCACAAGATAAGAAATAAAGACCTGACATTCACTGAGTTCAGCCCCGAAAATCTAGCATACGATCCAAAAGAAGTTGTCTGTGGACTTAAGATCTTTTTCAAAATCCTAGATATCACGACCATTTTAGCAAAATTAAAAAACAAAACCTCATCTGGCCTTGACAATATACCGACGGTAGTTCTTAAGAATCTACCACTTAAACTCATAATGAACTACACCATCATCTTCAATAATGCTATCAATAACGCCTACTACACATCAAGGTGGAAAATGGCTAAAGTGCTCCCCATACCATAAAAGGATAAGGATGCAGAATTACCACAAAGCTACAGACCAATTAGGCTCACGATGAGCATTAGTAAAATCTATGAGAGGCTAATTAAAAAACAACTGGATTACTACTGCGAACTCAAGAAAATCATTCCGGATAACCAGTTTGGTTTCAAAAACAAACACTCTACAACACATGCACTAAACAAATTCCTATCAGACGCAACTAATAGCATTCGAAGCAACCTAATAGTAGGAGCAGTTTTTCTTGATCTCGAGAAAGCATTCGACTCTGTATGGATCAATGGGCTAATATTCAAACTCATTAAATATAAATTCCCTACAGAACTTATCTTGCTGCTGATGGACATGCTGGAGGGCAAATCTTTCCGCACTTGGGACGGCACTAGCCTCTCCAGCAGTGATTTTCAGATCAGCGAAGGATTGCAACAAGGAACGGTACTCTCGCCAATCCTATTCAACATCTTCGATAACGAAACTAACATCGAAGCCGAGCTGCTTTCTGACGGAGTCCTCTCAAGCTCATTCGCGGATGACAGGGTTATCTGCAGTGCAGACTCGAATATAGATGAGTTGATTAAGAGACTGCAAGATCGAATCAACAAAATAAACCAATACTACACCAACTGGAACCTAAAAATAAACGCGCTCAAAAGCGAAATTTGACCGGTTCAACGCATCAAAGCATCGCAAGATAAAAAAATCAAGGAAGCTATCATATCCGTAACAGATCATAATAACAGTACACTGGTCATTCCCCAAAAAAAGACCGTCAAATATCTAGGAGTGACCCTGGATCATTTACTTCGTCTCAAAAAACACCATAGCATACAATTAAATAAGGCCAAAATAGCCATCAAGGCGAACTGCAGAATATTTTATAACAGCAACCTCGAAGCAAGAGCAAAAGTCATTTGCTACCAACTTTTAATCAGACCACTACTAACTTATGTAGCACCAGTCCTAGCCCAGCACCCAGTCATATGGGATCAACAGTTATGGAAAAGTATCGAAGGTTAGAAAGATCAGTGCTCCGGTTTTGTATCAGAATACACCGAACGGCTGAATCGGACTATAAGAAATACGTAAGCAATACTAAAATATATAATCTGGCTAACATCACCAGAGTGGACTGCTTTATCATTAAATTGTGCCGAAGTAACTATGCTAATTACCCTAAGATAAACAATCCAATTATCAACAAGTTCTGCTGTCCTGATGAAGACGACTTCGCAGCCATATGCAACAGTGGATATATCCCACCTGAACTGTTCACTCTCTGTGACAAACACGGACTGATACAAAATGAGAATAATCTCCCATTCTTGTACCACATCAAGAGACATTGCACAGACAAAACAATCAACATGGAACATGGATCTGCGGTCATCAACATGGTACAAATTCCCATTAAAGACTCACAAGGAGACCGTTAGGTCAGCCCCCTTGTTTTTCTTTGAAACTTTGCACTCTTGTAAGTGTTGATTAGTACTACAAGGCTATCTATATAACTCTGTCCAATGCTTAACCCTTTTCGAGATATTGGCCGACGAAATTTGAATAAATATTTCAGGACGTATATATACCTTTCCATTTCATGCATTGTCATAAGCGGCGGTAGCCGAGCGGGTAAAGGCACAGGCCCGTAATTTTTTTGTCGTAAGTTCAAGTCTTGTCGGTTTTATTATTTATTTTTTTTTTTTTTTGTCAAGTATGTTTTATTCATCTTCGTTTTTTTTTTATTTTTTTAACAATATGTTTAATAAAAAAAAAAAAATTTTGTAAATATGGTGCATTGTTATAATGAAACGTGTCAAATTTTTTTTATTCGTGAATGTTCCAAGTAAATTGGAAAATAACAATTACGCTTGTTGGTATTCACTAGTTAGTATCATTAAAAATGTTGTTATTATAAATAAATTATTATATTTTTAAAAATTAGCACCATGTAGATGTATTTCCATACCCTTATATTCATTTTATATGACAATATAAAACAAAACAATAAAAAAATTCTTCTGTTTTTACGATTATAAATGACCAGTCATTTTGACTGGTTTGGTAGAAGTAGCATTGTTTTTTTACGGTAGTTCTAGTGTTAAGATCAATTGTTGAAAATACCACTGCCTGTGTTAACGCATCGAGACAGTCCTCAATCAATGGCATTGGGAATCGGTCTCTCATCACCTTTTCATTTAATCTACGGTAATCAACACAAACTTTGTAAATTCCGTCCTTCTTAGGTACCACTACTACCGGACTATTATACTCACTTGTACTTGGTTGAATTATTCCCTCGCCCAACCATTCGTCTAATTGTTAAGTAACTATCTTTTTCTCTTTCGAAGCTAATCTCCTTGGCTTAAAACAAACTGGAATATTATCCGTCAACTTTATTTTTGTTTCTGTTCGCGCGTCTGGCTTAGTATTGGACTTATAATTTTGTATTAATTCTTTTATGCGCACCTTGTACGGTTCTCCTATGTCTATTTTATCCGTATCTACATATTTTATTTCCATTATCGCCTTAATATCTTCTACTTATTTTTTTGCATTCATATCGTTTCTATCCGTCCGTCGCTCACCACCAACATGACCATAGTCGCTCGACTCTACCGATCCTTTACTTACCCCCTCGCTGAATCTTTCGTCTGGTCGTCTTATTTCTATTCGCCCTTTATTTATACGAACGTCCAACTCCTTCAGCAACTCTCTTCCAAAAAGAACTTCGTAACTCATATCCGACTGCCTTACTACAAATACATCCGTTGTATATATACCGCCTTCGATATCGATATTCACTTCCCATCTCCCTATTGGCTCCGTTATCGCTTTACCAAACCCTGCCAATCGTCGAGTGGTTTCATATAATCTTGGTCTCCCTAATTTATCATATAGCCCTGAATTTATAATCCTGATCGCAACTCTATCCGTAGTAGAGTGAACACAATTGATACCTGCTCTATTTTCCGACGGCTACTGTAACTTATTACAATGGCTCGCTATGTGACCGAAATTATTACACTTAAAACATTTGCGACCTTTATCTTTGTTTAGACAGAAACGATAACTGTGTGCTTCCGAACCGCATCCGTAACAGTGTTCTTTCTTTATCGACGGAGATCTATCGATACGTGCCGACGCTACGTTCCCTTGATTGTCTTTTCTAAATAGCGTTCCTTGTACGGTACTTTCTTTACGGGGGGAAACCGGTTTAGATCGATCAAAAAATCGATTTTTTTTTATTGCATAAATCGTTAGTATAACTACTCAAGAATATGTGGTAAAAACTTTACAGCTAAATTCGCATTATTCCCGATGCTATGAGCACTTAAGTGACCGCCCAACAGTTTAGCACCGTAGCGCGTTTTCGCTACATTATATTTCAAACGTGTTTTTCTCGAAACAAGTTTTTTTCAACTTGTGGGCATTCTAGCTTAAAAAGTTATCGATCGATCGTTCTAAAATTTTTTGGGATTTTTTCTTTATTTAATTCTAATTTATATGAACCTTATTCTGGGATTATATTATTATTAAAAATATTGTTTTCTAAGCAAAATATATGAAAAAATATGGTATAAAAAATGACACTGTGTTCAAGCACCTCAAAAGCATGCAATTTTCAATGTTTTTTTATTACAATTAGGTTCATATTTTTAGGTAATACGTTGTTAATAAAAAAAAAATTCTGTTGATTTCAACGAAAAATTACAACTTCAGGAATTCCCACCAGCAAGACACTCGGATGGCGATCGTCCATGGACAGCACGCTCTAACGCCACTATTTCCAGCGGAAATAGCCTGAAAAAATTTAAAATTGTACTTAAAAATATAAATAAAATATCCTCCAAACTTAAACAATTTCTGATTATTTCTTCGTTGTTCAAAAAATTCTCGAAAAACACCAAAATTTCGGCCTCCTAAACCGGTTTCCCCCCTTAAGTTTATCAAATACTTTAATATTACTTTTGAATTCTGTGAGCGTTCGAGATCCGTATAATATTGCCTTATCGCGACGTTCGCCTAACAAACCATCCGCCAGGTATTGTATAAGGGCGTCTTCTTCGATGTTACCTTGATTCGCGATTTCTTGCATACTATAAATATACGTACGACTACTTTCGCCTGGTTGTTGTCTGCGCATGAATTGTGGCCGAATTTACTTTTACTTGAAATTCCCTAATCAAACTACGCTTTAACCCTTATGTCAATATCCGGGTACCCGGGTACCCTTTTGCATGTTCACTTTCAAATAACTTTTGTATTAAACGACAGATTCTAAAATCCTTTCAGATCCTCGTTATTTAAGTCAATTTACGTCGGTCTATATTCTTAAAAATTTTTAAATATGCAAAAAAATGAGTAATTTTAGAGGTCAAAGTTTTTACCTAGTTATTCAGTAACCGTGGTACCCGGGTACCCATATGGAAGAATTTAATATATCTATAAAATTGCAAAATAATAAATAATTAAACTTATCTCTAGGAAAAACAAATAATTAATAATATATAAATAAACAAATTAATTTTACTTTTAAGATATTTTATTATAAAACTTATTATAATTTATACATAAAATATTTCTATATTGACTTTATTTATGAAAACATGTGTCACATTTTATAATTGCTTTTGAATGTTCATCGCAAACTGGTTTGTTACATTTGTTACGTCCTGTAGCGTAATATATAGTTTGGTCTGTTTTTGGTGAAGTTGTTAAGCCTTTACCAGGGAATGACCTAAAGAATTGTGATAGCAATGACGAGTAAAGAGTCCGGCGGAGATGACTGGATGGAAGGAATTGATGTTACTTGGCTTAAGAAATAGGTTATGATCGAATGTTGGAAGATATATGGAGTAATTAGTCCTGATACACCTTTACCTTTCCGTCGATGTCAGTTTCTATTCCGGATCCTTAAGTCGGTTCTGGGACAGGTTTAGTATCAATAAGCACTGGTTTTAACTAATTCCACCAGAATGTTCACTCTTAACTTGGTTTAATAAAGTATGTTTATTCTTTCACCTCAACGAATGATCTTCCTTTCATGACACACAGATTACACTGATTACAGGATAACTTCTTGTTAACAGACTGAATACTAACTTATTAA
>JACGTP010000704.1:0-11783 GCA_023678845.1 Mischocyttarus mexicanus
GATCGTGAGTGACGTAGCTTCAAAGTCTGCATTTGATAACGAAAACAATATTATAGGTAAAGCCATTCTGTTTTTAGTAATCTATAGTATAAACTGTCAACTTTTAACGGGTAGAATATTAATAAAAAAAGACTGAAATTTTATTAATGTTAACTATTAAAAATCATTACGTAAAAAAAAGCGTTTCCAGAACTTTGTTTTTTACGCAACTGCTAATTGCAAAAAAAAACTATTGCAATTTCGCATATTGCACTTTTTATACTATAAAAAAAATTTTAAAAGAAACAAATTATGTAAAGTAAAATTTTTACCAAAAACTATTAGTTTCCAAGATATAACTTTTAAATCATCCTTTTGAAAAATTTCTAGAAAACATTTTAATTAATTTACTTATAAAATATATTTTAATCCTAATATAATTTTATTAAGAAAAATATAAGGAAAATTTTTTTCACAGTGTGTAAAAAAACAATAAAATTTGAGCAGCAACAAAATTGTCTTTTTAAAATAATAATGATGGTTAAAAGAAATTACTTTCTTGTGCATGTTAATTTTATTTACATTAGTTGTTTGAGTTAATTCGAAGCGTTTCACAATAGATGGCATGAACATTACAGTATTTGTAGGTACTTGGAAATACAACTACTAAAATATTTAAAGTCTAGAATAATTAGCAATAATATATTTATTAGAAAAATATAATTCTTTGTATGAATACAGCCTTGGTGTTTTGTACGTCTGTTCACACTTGTAGCATGTGGTAGAATGTATCTTACAATTAGTTTCTATAGTCTTATTGTACCACAATTATTCTATGGCCAAACGCCAAATTATCTAGTGACTAGCGGTACAAGTAATGTACTGCTGGCTCGGCATTTTGGCCTGTAGGGCGGCGCGTCAATCGCTAGTGAAATGTGGAGTATCAAGACCGTCACATATTCTGTTTTTACCTTCAGAAACAAATTTATCGTAAATCAGCTTTTATTAGTTGTTAACATATTTTAATTTTTAATAAGACAAAACAACAAGTTGCACGATTTACCACTGTGCAACTTGTTATTCACATTAACAGTAGCAAACTGTGTTTAATGTAATTTGTTTATTTTTTTCTTTTAAGGGAAGCAAACTGCATTAGATCTTTATTTAGCTAAAGTGTAAAAGTGTAGCTTCAGTTTTATTGATATTTAGATCTCAAAAATGACTTAGTGTTCAGGCGATTGAGTTTCTGCAATTAAATGTCGTAAAAAATCGTATCGTAAAGTCCTGCTACGATTTTCCATATCATGTTTTCAGTAATACAACTAAACTATGAGTGGCACAGTTTCCAGTGGATTATATGAAACATTAATAAGACAATGCATAGTAATTAATATACGAGAATAATAAAACAATGTTTAGAAGTTTATATAAAAGTTGAATCAACCAAATTTCTGTAGTTTATGTAAAATTTAATAAGACAACTAAACGTACTCTCAAATAGACGGAATAAATCAATATCTAAACTATCACTCGTAATTCAACAATATTCATTAAATGAAAGAAGATAAAGGAATAAAGAAATATTGATTTGAATAGAACTATTGACTTTTCTTCGGTGCGACGCAACACATACTCTCATACAACTATTCCCCCTTAACCTGTTAACCGGGAAATTCCCTTTTAAATTACGCAGCATATAACGGGCGCGAACTCTTTCACAAGGATGTGTAAATACATCAGGCCCGGAGGACGTAATCCATATAATAAAATAATATATGCAAAAATAATATATGTTGCGTTCCAGGGCGAAACATATATTTCAAGGACGTATTTATATGTCCTACCCGTACCCGATATTGTTTACGTTTAACGTATTTATACGTCCTGCCCGGTTAAACCGTTAATTAAATAAACCAAAGAACTCTAATCATTAACTAAATGATTAATTAGTTAATCATTTAACTAATTAATTCTTTTAACAAAAGAATGCCGCAACTTAAGCCTATGCTTCGACCACTCAGAACGTTCTTCTGCCCGATCACGTAGTACTAGTGTACGTGGCGAAATTTCTCCAACATAGATTCCTCTCGCAATTAGATAATAATTAGCTGTGGAGGTGAAAATTTACAATTAGAAATGAAATGAAACACTCGATTAAGCCGAGCAGAAAACGAAGTTCTTTTAGTGGCATAAAAACCAATAATCTATCGGCATAAAAACCTCTTGAAGATATTTAATATAATATAGGTGGTATTGTGATGTTAATATGAAGCTTGGGACCTTTAAGGTCTATTACTAAAATGTATTACAATGCGCTACTTAGCTTTTTTGTGGTGTCTTTGTGCAGAATAATGTGTCTTGTGTAGTATAAATATATCACTTTCGAGTTCTTTTCCGTTTGCTCAGGTAGGCGTCAAGGATCAGAATAATCAATCACCTCAGAAAATGGTCCCGGCAGTGGGGGGGCTTGGTTACGCAGCGCTCAGGTGGGGATGTGAGTGTTTGGGAAAATTCTCGTGATGCTTACGCGTACTCTTTGTAGCGTAAATTAAATCTTATAAGGTCGTTTTCGACCGTACAACTAGCTTACTCATTGCAATAAACCGAATAGAATAGATAAAAGAAATGCTATAGAAAATACCGGTCATAGAAAATCTTCTTTAGACAAACCCTGTAAGATAGACCAAGGAAGTCGGTCCTCGCATAGGTAGCGTGCTGACAGACTATAGCGATATACTAATAGTCCAGTCAATTTAGCAATATGAGAGAATGTTGCTCCGACCTAACAGAAAAAATTTTTAAATTATCCGGAATGTGGTCAACATTAAGATGTGCATTATGCGTATTCCGTAAAATGTGTGTTTTTTGCATTAAAAATCAAAATGTGAAAAAATCTGAAAAAAAGATCGTGTTTTTCCGTAAATCGTGGCTTATATCTCGGAAACTAATAGTTTTTGGTAAAAAATTTACTACAAATAATTTGTTCCTTATGAAATTCCCTTTTAAAGTAGAAAAAGTGCGATATGCGAAATTGCCACAGTTTTCTTGCAAATGGCGATCGCGTAAAAAGACAAAATTCTGGAAACGCTTTTTTTTTAACGTAAGCATAACGTACTTGAAAAAAAATAAAAAAAAAATAAAAAAAGAAAAATTAAATTAAGGACGGACGGAGTTGAACACACGACCCCAAAATACAAGTCTGCGCCCTTACCAGCTTGACTACCGACGGCTTCGTCAGTCTCTGTCCGGCAACGGCATAAATATCATCGATGCGGGAGAGCCAAGATTTCAAAATTATTCTAGTGTTAATTACTTCAAAAATAGTTTACAAAACGTAACTGTGTCGGTTAATTAATTAAGTTTTTATCGTTTCTTTTTCTCCTCTACGCATATCCCACACCGCGTGAAGTGCGGCCACGTAGCGAAGAGAGGGGCCCACGCTTCCGGTCGCTAGACCGAACATCATGAGCGCAAAAAGGAAACACCCAAGCTCAGAAGTGAATGATAGTTAGTGTGACCCAAAATTAAGAAGACAACTCAAAGAGTTTTATAAGGGCTATAGCACAAAGGGCTATTCTGAGGTGCTAAAACACTCTAAAATGGAGGTTAAACCTAACCTAGTACAGGTTAGGAGCAGAAACAGTAGCGTATCATCGGAGGACTCAACCTCTAGCGCCGGACCCTCGAACGAAGGCGATGGCTTTAAGGACCCACGCAAGACGGCCAAGACCCGCAAGGCGACTGTGCAACCGCCAATCAAAATGAACAACTCATTCGAATCACTAGAAGGAGCGGGTGAGATGGAAACTAGTGCAACTGACAATGACAGCAGCGCACTTACGGAAAGAGCCAATAAGGCAAAGCAGGTTAACGCACCTGATAGGAGTAGGAGATTTAAACCTCCACCAATATATGTGGTCCTACCGAGCATTAAAGAATCTATGAAGTTCCTAAGAAATAGAAACTTTCCGGAGAATAGTTTCTCACTAAAAGAGGTCGACGATAAAGCAATCATCGTCAATTTTTTCAACATTGAGCATCATGACAAGGCATTGTCAATGCTCAAAGAAGAAAATATACAATATTATACATTCACCCTTCGACATCTTAAGGGAAAAACACTGGTGCTCAAGGACATCAGAGGCGGCTGCGACGCAGATGAGGTTATGGAGGCAATCTCCAACTTAAAATTGGAAGGAGTGCTTATCGACAAGATAAGTAAACTCATTTTCAACAAAGCGAATCCAGTCAAATACCACTTCCTGGTGACGCTAAACCATAACAGTTTGACAGCCACACTGTGGAAATGTAAAAACCTACTCAATCAAAGGTGCAGGTGGGAGCGACTCAAAAGGCCACCTATCTTCCAATGCAGAAACTGCCAGAAGATAGGACACGCCAGTGCAAACAGCAACCTAAAAGCAGTTTGCCCCAAATGCGCTGGCAGCCACAAAGTGAGCGAATGCCTCAACAAAGACCAGACGGACAAAACCAAATTCCGTTGCATTAATTACGACAAATATGGGCACTCGGCAGCATACAGAGGCTGCTCAATGATAAAAATAACAACCAAACTAGTTCAGGAGAGCCTGAACCAAAAAAAAGTAGCAGCTGCACGCAGGCTAGCTGCTATTAACAAGGTAGTAATGCCGGGAATGAGCTATGCAAATATGACCTCCCGAGCAAACTCAAAACCGCCACTCATCCAGATGGCGCAACCGACAAAACCAATTATCAGAGAAGCCACTAATCCTAGCTACCACAGCGAGAGTACCAGCAACTGTGACAATCGAGGAGCCAACAACATCGTTATACAGCTAAATAATTTCAAAAACGAAATCCTTGCTGAATTGAGAAGAATAAATGAAAAGATCATAAACAACGCAATTAGAATCGACACAATCATGTCACACTTATATGCTGACTAGTAATGACTTCACAATTCAACAACGTACTAAAAATAGCCGCCGTTAACGTCAATTCCATTCGCACGGTTAAGAGAAGGTATGATCTACAAAAATTCCTAGAGGACCACCACTTGGACATCTGTCTTATCTCGGAAACTAAACTAAACGCCAAACACACAGTTTGCTTTTCAAACTACCAGTTAATAAGAACAGACAGACATAACTCACTACGGGGAGGAGGTACAGCCATAGCGATCAAAAATAAAATTAAATTCCAAGTTATTCGCCACCCTAGCACCAGAAACAACAAGATCATTGAACACACAGCAATAAAAGTCAAAATAAACTCAACAACTACATTACTCCTAATCAGCATCTACGCAACACAAAACTGCTCGAACAAATTCATACAAGAGCTAAACAAACTGGCTGACGAATATAAACTACAAGACATTAATATCCAATACATCATAGCAGGAGATTTTAACGCCAGGAACACACTATGGAATGACACTATCACAAACACCAGAGGTAGACAACTAGACAGTTGGATGTGCGCAAACGTTATTAAATGCAAAGCAACGCTTATTTCACCAGACAAGCTAACATATCCTAAGGCAGGATCTTTTCTGGATCACTGCATAATGGATATGCAACTTCATACGGTGAATCTTGTAGATGGTAAAATACCAACACTACCGTGACCGTGGTCACTATAGTGACCACAACGCCATCACACTAACTATCTACCTCGACAAAGCAGATAAAATAAGTTTTACCAATATTGCAGCCTCACCGCAACATTACAACTACAAAAAGGCCAACTGGAGAAAATTTAACAACTATTTAGAAAAAAACATTCAAAACCAGAACAGCATTCCACACGACAGAAACTTGTCAATATATGAAATTGACCAATATATACTTAATATTGAAAAAATTATCACTGAAGCCATAAAAATAACTATCCTCAAGAACACACCAGAAGCCACCAACTACTATCAAAAATATGTCAATAAAACCATCAAAAAATTGCACTCCTACAAATCATTTCTTCTCACCAGGCTATTTAGAAACACCCCCTACAGTCGTCAAGATAACAATAAAACCAAAAAAACGATAAGGAAAATTAACAAGCTGTTGCAGACTGAGTTTAGAAGGACTGTGACTGCGTACTGGGAAGGCCAAGTAAAGAACATCGACTACAGAAACCCACATAAGTTCTTCCCAAATATCAATAGATTCTTAAGGCCAAAAAAGACTACGGGCATTGATACTCTCCGAGTTCAAGCAGATAACAGCCAACTTAGCATCTACGCTCAAACCAACTTCCAACACCTAATAAAAGACAACTCAGTCATATTTACAGATCCGGAAGATAAACTTCTAATCATCGGCAAATACTTAGAGAGCATCAATTCACCCAGATATACAAACACAAACACCAAGACTAAAAAGATAGTGGACACCACAGTAAACAATCTACGCATCTTGAAGCACAAGATAAGAAATAAAGACCTGACATTCACTGAGTTCAGCCCCGAAAATCTAGCATACGATCCAAAAGAAGTTGTCTGTGGACTTAAGATCTTTTTCAAAATCCTAGATATCACGACCATTTTAGCAAAATTAAAAAACAAAACCTCATCTGGCCTTGACAATATACCGACGGTAGTTCTTAAGAATCTACCACTTAAACTCATAATGAACTACACCATCATCTTCAATAATGCTATCAATAACGCCTACTACCCATCAAGGTGGAAAATGGCTAAAGTGCTCCCCATACCATAAAAGGATAAGGATGCAGAATTACCACAAAGCTACAGACCAATTAGGCTCACGATGAGCATTAGTAAAATCTATGAGAGGCTAATTAAAAAACAACTGGATTACTACTGCGAACTCAAGAAAATCATTCCGGATAACCAGTTTGGTTTCAAAAACAAACACTCTACAACACATGCACTAAACAAATTCCTATCAGACGCAACTAATAGCATTCGAAGCAACCTAATAGTAGGAGCAGTTTTTCTTGATCTCGAGAAAGCATTCGACTCTGTATGGATCAATGGGCTAATATTCAAACTCATTAAATATAAATTCCCTACAGAACTTATCTTGCTGCTGATGGACATGCTGGAGGGCAAATCTTTCCGCACTTGGGACGGCACTAGCCTCTCCAGCAGTGATTTTCAGATCAGCGAAGGATTGCAACAAGGAACGGTACTCTCGCCAATCCTATTCAACATCTTCGATAACGAAACTAACATCGAAGCCGAGCTGCTTTCTGACGGAGTCCTCTCAAGCTCATTCGCGGATGACAGGGTTATCTGCAGTGCAGACTCGAATATAGATGAGTTGATTAAGAGACTGCAAGATCGAATCAACAAAATAAACCAATACTACACCAACTGGAACCTAAAAATAAACGCGCTCAAAAGCGAAATTTGACCGGTTCAACGCATCAAAGCATCGCAAGATAAAAAAATCAAGGAAGCTATCATATCCGTAACAGATCATAATAACAGTACACTGGTCATTCCCCAAAAAAAGACCGTCAAATATCTAGGAGTGACCCTGGATCATTTACTTCGTCTCAAAAAACACCATAGCATACAATTAAATAAGGCCAAAATAGCCATCAAGGCGAACTGCAGAATATTTTATAACAGCAACCTCGAAGCAAGAGCAAAAGTCATTTGCTACCAACTTTTAATCAGACCACTACTAACTTATGTAGCACCAGTCCTAGCCCAGCACCCAGTCATATGGGATCAACAGTTATGGAAAAGTATCGAAGGTTAGAAAGATCAGTGCTCCGGTTTTGTATCAGAATACACCGAACGGCTGAATCGGACTATAAGAAATACGTAAGCAATACTAAAATATATAATCTGGCTAACATCACCAGAGTGGACTGCTTTATCATTAAATTGTGCCGAAGTAACTATGCTAATTACCCTAAGATAAACAATCCAATTATCAACAAGTTCTGCTGTCCTGATGAAGACGACTTCGCAGCCATATGCAACAGTGGATATATCCCACCTGAACTGTTCACTCTCTGTGACAAACACGGACTGATACAAAATGAGAATAATCTCCCATTCTTGTACCACATCAAGAGACATTGCACAGACAAAACAATCAACATGGAACATGGATCTGCGGTCATCAACATGGTACAAATTCCCATTAAAGACTCACAAGGAGACCGTTAGGTCAGCCCCCTTGTTTTTCTTTGAAACTTTGCACTCTTGTAAGTGTTGATTAGTACTACAAGGCTATCTATATAACTCTGTCCAATGCTTAACCCTTTTCGAGATATTGGCCGACGAAATTTGAATAAATATTTCAGGACGTATATATACCTTTCCATTTCATGCATTGTCATAAGCGGCGGTAGCCGAGCGGGTAAAGGCACAGGCCCGTAATTTTTTTGTCGTAAGTTCAAGTCTTGTCGGTTTTATTATTTTTTTTTTTTTTTTTTGTCAAGTATGTTTTATTCATCTTCGTTTTTTTTTTATTTTTTTAACAATATGTTTAATAAAAAAAAAAAAATTTTGTAAATATGGTGCATTGTTATAATGAAACGTGTCAAATTTTTTTTATTCGTGAATGTTCCAAGTAAATTGGAAAATAACAATTACGCTTGTTGGTATTCACTAGTTAGTATCATTAAAAATGTTGTTATTATAAATAAATTATTATATTTTTAAAAATTAGCACCATGTAGATGTATTTCCATACCCTTATATTCATTTTATATGACAATATAAAACAAAACAATAAAAAAATTCTTCTGTTTTTACGATTATAAATGACCAGTCATTTTGACTGGTTTGGTAGAAGTAGCATTGTTTTTTTACGGTAGTTCTAGTGTTAAGATCAATTGTTGAAAATACCACTGCCTGTGTTAACGCATCGAGACAGTCCTCAATCAATGGCATTGGGAATCGGTCTCTCATCACCTTTTCATTTAATCTACGGTAATCAACACAAACTTTGTAAATTCCGTCCTTCTTAGGTACCACTACTACCGGACTATTATACTCACTTGTACTTGGTTGAATTATTCCCTCGCCCAACCATTCGTCTAATTGTTAAGTAACTATCTTTTTCTCTTTCGAAGCTAATCTCCTTGGCTTAAAACAAACTGGAATATTATCCGTCAACTTTATTTTTGTTTCTGTTCGCGCGTCTGGCTTAGTATTGGACTTATAATTTTGTATTAATTCTTTTATGCGCACCTTGTACGGTTCTCCTATGTCTATTTTATCCGTATCTACATATTTTATTTCCATTATCGCCTTAATATCTTCTACTTATTTTTTTGCATTCATATCGTTTCTATCCGTCCGTCGCTCACCACCAACATGACCATAGTCGCTCGACTCTACCGATCCTTTACTTACCCCCTCGCTGAGTCTTTCGTCTGGTCGTCTTATTTCTATTCGCCCTTTATTTATACGAACGTCCAACTCCTTCAGCAACTCTCTTCCAAAAAGAACTTCGTAACTCATATCCGACTGCCTTACTACAAATACATCCGTTGTATATATACCGCCTTCGATATCGATATTCACTTCCCATCTCCCTATTGGCTCCGTTATCGCTTTACCAAACCCTGCCAATCGTCGAGTGGTTTCATATAATCTTGGTCTCCCTAATTTATCATATAGCCCTGAATTTATAATCCTGATCGCAACTCTATCCGTAGTAGAGTGAACACAATTGATACCTGCTCTATTTTCCGACGGCTACTGTAACTTATTACAATGGCTCGCTATGTGACCGAAATTATTACACTTAAAACATTTGCGACCTTTATCTTTGTTTAGACAGAAACGATAACTGTGTGCTTCCGAACCGCATCCGTAACAGTGTTCTTTCTTTATCGACGGAGATCTATCGATACGTGCCGACGCTACGTTCCCTTGATTGTCTTTTCTAAATAGCGTTCCTTGTACGGTACTTTCTTTACGGGGGGAAACCGGTTTAGATCGATCAAAAAATCGATTTTTTTTTATTGCATAAATCGTTAGTATAACTACTCAAGAATATGTGGTAAAAACTTTAAAGCTAAATTCGCATTATTCCCGATGCTATGAGCACTTAAGTGACCGCCCAACAGTTTAGCACCGTAGCGCGTTTTCGCTACATTATATTTCAAACGTGTTTTTCTCGAAACAAGTTTTTTTCAACTTGTGGGCATTCTAGCTTAAAAAGTTATCGATCGATCGTTCTAAAATTTTTTGGGATTTTTTCTTTATTTAATTCTAATTTATATGAACCTTATTCTGGGATTATATTATTATTAAAAATATTGTTTTCTAAGCAAAATATACGAAAAAATATGGTATAAAAAATGACACTGTGTTCAAGCACCTCAAAAGCATGCAATTTTCAATGTTTTTTTATTACAATTAGGTTCATATTTTTAGGTAATACGTTGTTAATAAAAAAAAAATTCTGTTGATTTCAACGAAAAATTACAACTTCAGGAATTCCCACCAGCAAGACACTCGGATGGCGATCGTTCATGGACAGCACGCTCTAACGCCACTATTTCCAGCGGAAATAGCCTGAAAAAATTTAAAATTGTACTTAAAAATATAAATAAAATATCCTCCAAACTTAAACAATTTCTGATTATTTCTTCGTTGTTCAAAAAATTCTCGAAAAACACCAAAATTTCGGCCTCCTAAACCGGTTTCCTCCCTTAAGTTTATCAAATACTTTAATATTACTTTTGAATTCTGTGAGCGTTCGAGATCCGTATAATATTGCCTTATCGCGACGTTCGCCTAACAAACCATCCGCCAGGTATTGTATAAGGGCGTCTTCTTCGATGTTACCTTGATTCGCGATTTCTTGCATACTATAAATATACGTACGACTACTTTCGCCTGGTTGTTGTCTGCGCATGAATTGTGGCCGAATTTACTTTTACTTGAAATTCCCTAATCAAACTACGCTTTAACCCTTATGTCAATATCCGGGTACCCGGGTACCCTTTTGCATGTTCACTTTCAAATAACTTTTGTATTAAACGACAGATTCTAAAATCCTTTCAGATCCTCGTTATTTAAGTCAATTTACGTCGGTCTATATTCTTAAAAATTTTTAAATATGCAAAAAAATGAGTAATTTTAGAGGTCAAAGTTTTTACCTAGTTATTCAGTAACCGTGGTACCCGGGTACCCATATGGAAGAATTTAATATATCTATAAAATTGCAAAATAATAAATAATTAAACTTATCTCTAGGAAAAACAAATAATTAATAATATATAAATAAACAAATTAATTTTACTTTTAAGATATTTTATTATAAAACTTATTATAATTTATACATAAAATATTTCTATATTGACTTTATTTATGAAAACATGTGTCACATTTTATAATTGCTTTTGAATGTTCATCGCAAACTGGTTTGTTACATTTGTTACGTCCTGTAGCGTAATATATAGTTTGGTCTGTTTTTGGTGAAGTTGTTAAGCCTTTACCAGGGAATGACCTAAAGAATTGTGATAGCAATGACGAGTAAAGAGTCCGGCGGAGATGACTGGATGGAAGGAATTGATGTTACTTGGCTTAAGAAATAGGTTATGATCGAATGTTGGAAGATATATGGAGTAATTAGTCCTGATACACCTTTACCTTTCCGTCGATGTCAGTTTCTATTCCGGATCCTTAAGTCGGTTCTGGGACAGGTTTAGTATCAATAAGCACTGGTTTTAACTAATTCCACCAGAATGTTCACTCTTAACTTGGTTTAATAAAGTATGTTTATTCTTTCACCTCAACGAATGATCTTCCTTTCATGACACACAGATTACACTGATTACAGGATAACTTCTTGTTAACAGACTGAATACTAACTTATTAA
>JACGTP010000705.1:0-20410 GCA_023678845.1 Mischocyttarus mexicanus
ATGGGGTTTAGAGTTTCTTGGAAGAAAATTATCGTGGAATTTTCCTTGCGCCAGTTCTTTACGTAAGAACGAACAAGTAGCTATGAGGTGTGATCAAAACGTAAGGTGACTTTTTGAAATTCGCAAGATACCTACAGTCGATTTTTGTTTTCATTTTTTTTCTTATATCGATATATTCGTTCCGAACATATGTTCACAGTTTCAGTTATATAGCATTTTTCGTTTGTTTGTGCAAGGCATAAAGGTTAAAAGTGTTTTGCGTGTTTAGTAATTTTCTGCTGTCGAAAAAAATGAATCGAAGAATTTGCATCAAATTTTGTCTAAAAAATGGAATTAAGTGCTTCAAAACATTTTTAATGTTGACAGTGGCATACGGTAAGTGTACTATGAGTAAGAAAAATTTTTATAAGTAGCACAAGCGCATCCAAGAAGACAAAGAAGATGTTAATAACGAAGCTCGTTCTGGACTCCTCAGCGGATCAAAATCTTATGAAAACTGTTGGATTGAACGTTAAGGTTCTCTCGTATTCAACACTTATTCTATTACTTTCTAGAATCCCTATACGAGATTGTAATCTCAATGTGTAACATAGCAACCTAATATTTATTTACTTATGCGCTTGTACGCAGTTACATATTTTTTGTTTCTCATCGTTCTTCTTTTTCACTTTCATCTTTTTGTTTGCTTACTTCCTTAGTAACCGTGCTATCGTAAAGACGTCTTTGTCTCAGGCTGATATAATAAAATATATAAAAGTGTGTTTCTTATTTCTATAAACGTGCGAGTCATTATTCCCATTTCCCAACAAAAACGTTGACGAAGTGAAGAAAATAGTGTTGAGAAATCATCGAAAGGTCACTTTACTTTTTGATCACACCTCGTATATTTACTTACTTATTAATCCATTTCTCTTCTTCTTATTCTTTTTCTTTCGAAATTTCGATCGAGATAAGATCATTCGAATGGAAGAATACAACAGCAGCAACATTTCAACGAACTTTTGTTATTAAGCGAATATTTCATGAACATCGTGAGAATGAATGGAAAATCGTTCGTTGGTTTCTCTAATACACTAACTAATGTATCTAATTTATTACTAAAACACGATCGAGAGAAATACCCAAAACGATATTAACCATCGTATCGTTACGTTACATACATAGTGTTTGGTTATGGGAAATGGGATAGATAAAATAGATAATTCTCTTGATAAACCTGATATAAATGGTTAGTAATTATGATGCATCGTCCGATCGTTAACCAAACGAATTTTTGTATTCTTTCATCCCCGCTTCCTCTCCCCTTCCCCCTTCCTCTCTTACAATATAGAAAGTGTATAAACCGATGACTAAAACGTGTGCCTTTGATCAAACGATAAGTAGATAAATGATTCTCTTTCACCACCACAACTAACACTATATTCGCTACTATTACCAATACCATCACCGAACACAACCAACACCGAGTAACATACACCTACTCGCGGGTACATTTAACGTGAAATTGGATGAACGATTTTCTCTTGGATCATAGTGATCGTTCATTTTCATGAAAGGAGAAACTTCGTTAGAGACCTTTTCCCTACGATCGATAGATCGATCAATCGGAACTTCGCTTACGTAACGTTTTGAATAAAAGTTTCTTTTTTTTTTTAAATAGGAAGATACCATGAAATAAATCGTTTAAGAAACATATACGTGGTTATTAAAAAAAATGTGATATCGTGCAATTGGTAAAAACGAAAGAGAGAGATAAAGTATGCGAGAGGGAGAAAGATGAAAGTAGAGAGAATCGATACATAAAATCGGACGTTGAAACATATCGGACAGTGTTGAGAGTTAGCGAAGCAGGTACCAGGAGGGCTGCTGTTAACTACCAGTTGCAATTAAATTGGCAGTAAACTCGAGTTATCTTCGTATGGTTCTATATTTGTCTTCCTTTTATCTAATCATCTCTATCCGTCTATCTATCTATCTATCCATCTATTCATCTATCTCTTTTTATCTATATTAGTATATTCCAAGGAGACATTGCAAAGGCCACGATCAAATCGAATTTGCACGGTAGCTTTGAATCTAGCAAAGGAATAACTAATACGTTTGCTCCTGGACGATTCTAAATTCTCCGAGATGATATAGATATGTGAGTATGTATGTATGTATGTATTATGTTGGCTGGCAAAGAGAAAGAGAGAGAGAGAGAGAGAGAGTGAAATAGGAGAGAAGGGGGAGTGTCAAAGCAGCAATGTATGAATCCATAACTCCTTTAGCGAACTGCTGCAATAGTAACACGACTACGACGACGACGACGACGACATGTCGACGCACGATCAAACTCGAAGATATATTTTCATGGTGTATTCGGTATAGTCTCCTCTTCTGGTTCAAAGGAATACTCAGTGGCACGCTTTGAAAGTGTTTCTATCTATACGAGAGAAATGTAGAAGGAAAGGAGAGATAGAGAAACATAGCGAGTATCATCTACGTGTATTTTTATATGTGTAAAGATGTGTGTGTGTGTGCGCGTGTGTGTCTTAAAATGAGAGGTAGAGATTGGAATCGTCGCGTTTATCGTCACCAACGAGTTTCTCGCGCTCTTTAAAATCACCACCTTTAGAAGCCTTCGATTTCTCGTCGAGAAGAATCCTTCTTTAGTACTTTGTACGTGAAAAGAAAGAAAGAAAGAGAAAAAGAGGGAGAGAGAGTGAAAGAAAAGGGATGAGAATCGATTTTCGTACTTCTCAGACGTGTCGGAGAAACCAAAGTCAACGATTCTTTACACACACCTTTGTCTCTTCCTTCTTTTATCTTTTTTCCCTTTTCTCCCTTCTCTTTCTCTCTCTCTCTCTCTCTCTCTCTCTCTCTCTCTCTCTTTTCTTCCTTTCTCTTTCTTTCTTTACGTTGTTTGAGAACAACGTTCGAAGAGAATTTATGTGGGTGAACGCTCGTTCTGTCCTTCCTATCCTGGAAGAACATTTACTTTCGACCCCTCGTCTTCACACCAAAGACCACAACTATTGATAAAAGAGAAAGAGAATAAGTAAGGGATGGGAATAAGAAAGGGATGGAACGTTCTTACGAATTGTTCTGTAGAATCGACGTGAACTAACGTCACTCGAAAAATCAACTAGAATCGGTCATTCGAAAAATCGAAAATCACTCGAATTCGATTTTTGATGTTCGGAAAAGGAAGATGTATAAATTTTATTTATTTAAAAAAATAATAATACGAAAAAAAAGATATGCAAGAGAAATATAATCATGAGTTAATACATCGCTGACCGATATTTATTAAAAAATATGACTTTCCATTGATTTCGGTTATCAACATTCAGTCGACTAAATATGCTCCGATTTCTTTTATTTTCAATTATTTGATAATAATCTAATAAAAAAAAAAAATAATAAAAATTTTAATTTATTTTTCAATGATTTTATTTTCAAAGAATTAATAATTTCGTTTAGAAAATACTTCGTACTCGGTAAAAAAAATTGTATCCAGGTATTACAGAAACAAGCCTGACACGTTGGTGGGTAGTTAACATAATTTTCGTTGGTTGTACGAGAGTCGACATAAGCAAGGGAAAGGTTGCCATGGTTTAGTTAGAATCGTGCGGCATAATTCTTGACTGTAAGACCAAAGCTAGTAGCACATATTTAGAAAGAGATGAAGACGAGGGGTTGGTATGGGGATATGGGGCGGGTATGGGGGGAGTATGTGGAAGAGAGAGCCGCATGTTCTTATTTAAATGGAGTTTAAACAACGCGGTCGCTTTCCCTCAGTGCTGCACCTGTTCCTAATTGTGCTGATATTTGCACTATTTAGGCTAACGCTTATGGAAAATTCCATAGAAACATATAGGAGAATTACTTCATCATTTATTATGAATTATTGTAATATATTTTAATTAAATGGAAACAATTTTCATTAAAATATCTGCAATATTTTACGTTGCGTCAAAACACAACGCAGAGAAATTGGAAGTATTTGGAATTCCGTTCTTTGTATAAAATCAAACTAAAAAACATATTTTCTTAAGCTTATATCATCCTATGCAAACATCGGCGATCGATCGTTCCTTATGTAAAAAACATCTAAAAACATACTTTTTTCGTTCTCTTTATACTCTTTGTTAGAAGAAGCTGCAAGATCGCAGGGTGTGTGTTACGTGCATTAGTGTGACGAGCAGGGGTTAGCGGGTTCAAGGACCAATACACGGAAAAAACGATAGATTACAAAGACGCACACCATAAAAAAGTGGAAATAAGAAAAAAAAAGTGCAAAGAAAATTCGTAAGGGCGGTCGAACGTTCATTCGCGTTCCAACAATCATACCAAGCAGTTACGTTCTAACAATCGTAGCAGCCAGTTGTACTATAGCGATCACAGTAACCGGCAATCTAACTAACGAACAAACTTAATTTCAAATCAAACAAAAGCATAACAATCGTAAATCTCAAGCATTGCAACTCAGAATTGGAAGGTGTTTATAATTTATAAAATCGTTATATAATAAATCTCACTATTAACGAAAAGTGCGAAATCTTAACATTCTTAAACTCCTCAATCAAACATAAGTGTAATACGCCGACTATCGGTTATAGAAAAAACCTAAGATATCAAGCAAATAGTCCAACAAATTTAGCCTGATTTTGGGCTCAAAATAGATGTTGCTCCAACTTGATAGAAAAAAATTTTAAAAGGTCCAAAATGTGGTCTATATTAAGAAGTGCATTATGTGTATCTCAAGAAATGTAAGCTTTTTGCATGAAAAATAAAAATGTGAAAAAAACGGAAAAATATCGTGTTTTCCCGTAAATCTTACATTAGCTTATATCTCGGTAACTAACAGTTTTTGTTAAAAAATTTACTGAAAATAATTTGTTCCTTATAAAATTTTATTTAATGTGGAAAAAATGAAATATGCCAAATTGCTACAGTTTTCCTGCAAATGGCGATCGCGTAGAACAACATAACTCTAAAAACGCTCCTTTTTATGTATTGTTTTTCAATAGTTAAAATTAACATACTTTTATAATAATAAAAAAAAAAGTAACTTTTACTTATAAATAGTAAGTACGTTCAATAGTTTTTGCTAAAAGCTTAAGTTGATAAAAACAATTTTTTTTCTTTACTAATCGCACCGCAATATTCAACAACCCAATATCGTCCCCTTTTTATAAATTCTAGGAGAACAAAAAAACAGTATACAACACTAATTTTTTGAAAATATTAACTAATGCAACCAGGGGAATTTTTTAAAGAAAACAGCAAATTGTTTTATCTGTTAAAAAAGCTCGCCAACAAGTAATAAATTCACTTTTTGAAATTCTGAGAAAACAAAAACGACAGACTATTTTAATCGCAACTTCTCAATCATAATTTATTAAGTCTCGGTGTATAAATCGTGAGTGACGTGGCTTCAAAGTCTGCATTTCATAACAAGGACAATATTTAAAGTACACCCACTTTGTTTCTACTGATCTGTAGTTTTATTCGTCTGCTTTGAACGTATAGAACAATAATAAAAAATGACTTTAAGTTTATATAGAAAATCATTGTCGAAGTCTTACTGACCGAGCGCAAAAAACAGTAGAGGACGGCCGTGTCCGTTGGCAGGAGAGGACGATCACAGCATTCCAAACTCAACCGCGCGATTTCAAACTGGAAAAGGGTTCTGGAAATTCGATATTTTGACTTCAAAACTACTTAACCCTAGTTAATCTAGTTTTTCTTCTTTTTTTATCGACACTCTGATAACAAATATAACATGATCCTACAACAATTTTTCGTCCAGTAGAATCTGTCTTTTGAGAAAACTCGCCTGACTCATTTGATGTTGTTGCTTTGCTTGTATAATTTATTGGTTTTCCATAGATGCTTTCGATCGCAAGCCAAGTGGTGAAATTTCTCATAATTTGAATATTTTTAGATCGGGCTTCAATTAATTGCTGCATCTGAGTGCATCGTAGATAGTAGTATAACTGCTTTATTTTTTTTAGGAACATAAGAACATATAGTTACTTTTTCATGAAACCCAAATAGCGTAGAAAATTATTCATGTTTACTGGAATATATTTTTTATTTTTTTTCAAAGTTCCTACAATTGTTAGGTTTCATGACAATAAATGTTCTGCTAAAGGTAGAGTAGTAAAAAAATTATCCATTGAAATATTCCTTCCGGATCCTTTATATTGGGCGGCTAAATCTTTTACTACTCTTTCACCTTGATTTTTTTCGCGGCCAGTTGTTGATTTGCCAGTGTAAATTTGACCTTTCAATGGATAGGAATTTTTTGCGTCGCATATCCACCATAGTCATCCACCAAGTCAAGTCTAGTTTGAAACTGACCATTAAAGTAACGAATACTAATCAGCTGCACAAGAATATCGCCTATTCTTCTACCACCCCTCTTATCCAAGGTTAATATTTCTATAGAAAAAGGGTTTCTCAGGTAGTCCTTAATGTAATGAGTAATAATGTGAAAGTTTCCCGGTATAAAAATTCGATTATTGAATGAATAACCTAAACGGGTACCCAGGTACCCCGGTTATTGAACAACGTTGTAACGACTGGTTATTGACATAAGTGTTAATGGTCAGTTTCGAACTAGATTTGACTTGGAGTGGACGTTTGAATATTGTTGCACGACCGTTGCCTGATCGGTACTCTACGCTATTTATCCATAGCCGAAAGTCGTCGCTTCAGTTTGTTTGCTTGCTAGATGATGGTTAATAATTTTGGGAGATTCTACACTTTGCTTGATAATGAGATTTATTTATAACAATTTATATTACACACAACTATAGATGCCGTGATGTTTAATATTTACCCTTGCTACTTATGCTTGTTATATACGTTTGCTTGCTTGTTTATTAGTCGATGGCTACGAGCACTGTAGCATCGACGAGCTCACGAATGTTAGTTACGAATGTTGGTTACGAATAGCGCGTATAGAAGTCTCTACTTATAAATGCTTGCTTGCTTGCTTGTTTGATAGTCGATGGATGTATACGAACAACGCTCGGACGAACGAACGAACGAATGAACAAATGAACGAATGAATAACAAAAACACGCTTCCTGCAATGCAGGTCGTCCTTATATACCCCTCTAACGGGGGAGGGGGCACATGTTAAAGCCTGAAAATATACCTAAAACTCCTGACACGTAATCGAGGAGTTTCTCTGTCCTAAATAAACCGATACCTTTCTGTAAATCATAAACACACACAGATACAGCCCCTCAATCTTCTACGACAAAGAAGCGATACCGTGCTATCGCTCGACGCGGTGTATGGTCGATTAGCATCTATGGCTATTTACTGGTAGACCCAAAGATATACGGAATAGGATTTCTTTCCAACTCCTTGCGTTGCGTTGGTGATGCAACAAATATTTCTTAAGCACTGTGTGTATTCTTTTGCTTAAGATTAGTTGGTTGTTGCGTCACGAACTCAATGCGAGGAAGTTGAAAGAAATCCTATTCTTTTATATCTTAAGATCCATCAGTAAATAGCGATAGGTTCTAATCGGTCATAGACCGCGCCGAGTTGTCGCACTGTCTCACTTTCGTTATTGTAGAAGATTGAGGGGCAGTATCTATGTGTACTTACAGGAAGAACACGCCAAATTCATGCCTAGTTTTTGCTTAAAATGGCACGCAACTTATAGACCTTGACTAGTACAATATTATTCTAAATTATTAGACACCAACTCTCAATCGTTTTTAGAATATTGGCCATTAAAATTTAAACAAATAGTTGAACACGTACGTACACCTGTTTTCTACCACGCTTAATACACGCAGTTGGTAGCTAAGCTGATAAGGACGTAGACACATATTCGTGAGGTCGTGTGTTCAAGTCCCTGCCTCCTGAATTAACTTTTTTTTTTATTTATTTTTTATTATTTTTTTCAAGTACGTTATTCTTACTTTAATTTTTTTCTATATTATATAGTTATATTTTTTATAAAAAAAATATAATGTAAAATAATTTTATTGATGCATTTATTTTATAAATTTATTTATGTATAATTTATAAGTTTTATATTAAAAATAAAAAAAAATTAAATAAATTCTTTTATTTATATATTAAATAATATTTCTTATCCCTAGAGATAAGTTTAATTATTTATTACTTAACAATTTTGTAGAAATATTAAATTCTTACATATAGGTACCCAGGTACCCCGGGTATTGAATAATGGGGTATCCAAATTTACCTCTAAAGTTTATTTATTTTTTTGCATATTTAAATATCTTAAAATATATAAATCGATAGAAATAGACTCAAATAACGAGGATCTAAAAGGATTTGATAATATGTCGTTAAATACAAAAGATATATAAGAAAGAACATGCAAAAGGGTACCCGGGTATTGACATAAGGATTAAAAATATAATTTTTTTTATTGTGATATACCGGAACGAAAAAAACGCAATAGCGGCATTTGTTTCTCTTCGTCATAAAATATTCTTGCAATACTGGAAGCGTTATACGAGTAATGATTTTTGTACAATATAAAATTTGTATAAAACTGCTTTAATTGTATTTCATTCAATATTTTAGGGAATTTCAAATAAGAATATATTTTCACAGTCAACGAAGGGGATGTTCTTTGACTCACAGACATGTACTAAATACAGGACCACAGGGAAAAAGATATAATAACGCTATACAAAGGTTAGTGGTGGGGGAAAGAATCATAATTAATAGTATATCATACAACATCCTAACTTGGATAGGAAAAACTTAAATAGAAACTTATCGGTTAAAATAAAAGTGCAGAAGAGTTAAACTTTTATGGCTAATATTGGTTGTCCTGATAAATAATCAAGATTTATTACTACTACAAATATTATAAAAATTTTTTAAAAAAAATAATAATAATGATAATAACGATGAGAAGAATACATTTTTCTCTTGAATTTAAAAATAATTTTACAAAAAATTCTTTTTATTGATCCACGAATTGTGTAGATTTAATGAATCCTAATTATTTTTACATAACATTTGTTTTTTTATCGTATTACTTTTTTGATTAAATCAAATAAACGGAGTTGTATTTAAACTTATTTAACAAATAGATCACTGGATTGCAAAACATTTAAAATTTCGTGGCATACATTTACCTTAACGGGGAGATGATTAAAGCATTTAATAATATTACGAACTAGGTAAACATGAAATTGGTTATTTCGTAACATATAACCTTCTCGATGAAATGTTCTTAAGTTAATCTATAATGGCTATTTACTAAATTCTCTTATTGTTTCTCTGTTTAAACGATAATCTTTAAAATTGTTTTAAAGATTATCATGTTTAACATGTAAATTACAAATTAATTTAACGTAAATAAATATTACAGAATTTTCTGTTCCATTGTTGTGAAATACTCGAGAAAATCTTTAGCTTCTTGTACGTTCACAAAATCTATTATGAGTAAATATTATATTCGTTCATTTTAAAGTAATAAAAATAAACTGTCGATATTTTTTTAATACCTAACAATAATAATAATAATAATACTAATATTATAATATTTATTATAATATTGTTCTACCTGGCATTAAGAACGAAAATTTCTCTCTTTCCAAAATCCAAAGAACTATCGTCGTTTATGAAAAGAAATGTTTATAAATATATAAAAAAAAGAATAATTTTTTTTATTTCGCATTATGCTTACATATAAATATTGTAAAGTAGCTTTATATGTTTGATGTTAAAATTAGTTCATAGCAAATTTGGAGAATAAATAATGATTCGTGTTAAATAAAAATAAAAATATACATTAATTGAAATATTTCCCGTCGCTTGCCGCTACTTTTTCCCATCTTAAGGGCAGTTCACAGATACCTTTTAAAAAAAACTCTTCCCTCATTGCGACAATCCAACAATCAATCCCATTGTTAACCTCTTCATATGAAGAACAACTCAAATTTTTAAAATCCTTAACCAAATAAAAAAATAAGTAGCATTTGGAAGGGACAATATCTGGAGAATATGGCGGATAGATAAAGTCCTGCCATTTTAGATGTTGCGGATATATTCCCACCAACTTAGTAACGTGCGGTCGAGAATTGTTGTGCATTAAAATAACTTTATTGTCCCCTAATTTCGGCCGTTTTTCCTTCAGTCTAAGAAACAAGCACCTTAATTGTAATTGGTTCCGTACTCTAGTGACGATCTCCTTCGGTTTTAACAGTTCATGATAAACTATACCCCATTGATTCCACCAAATACAAAGAAGGACTTTAAACACACGAATATTTTGTTCAGCTAACGATGAAGATTGTTCTTCGGGCTGAAACCGTGATTTTTAACACACAGTATCGTTATAATAAAACCACTTTTCATCACCGAAAACAATCCGATGCTAAAAATCTTTTCTTTTGTGCCGTTGTAGCAGTAGTTCACAGGTAAATAAACGCTTTTCAACGTTCCTCGGATATAATTTACGTAGGACATAATATCCATTTCTTCGCATCATTTTCAAAGATTTAATGCGTTTCATTACAGTAGATATATGAACCCCCAAAGATATAGACAACTCAAGACTTGTTTGAGATAAGTCTTCATTAAGTAAATTCAGGAATTCTTTTTTTTTTATCTTTTTTGCTCTTTTTTCTAGGGTTTCCAAACAAAAATTTCTACTCTTAAAACGTCTATACCAATAGTAAAAATTAGAATAAGAAATATTCTTGTTACTATAAACTTCTTTCAAAATCCTATGAGCTTTCGTAGCTCCATCACCCATAAAAAAATAATGGAGTAAAAGTTATCGCAAAAAACACTTTATTAGGAATGAACTTCGACATAATTAAATAGTGGCAACTTGTTGTTATTAACAATAGGAAAATAACATTTGTCGTGTAAATAACAACTGATTTACGATAAATTCATTTTTAAGAATATTGTAATGTTACGGCCGTTTCTTGTAATAGCCTACGTATGAATCCCAAGAAATAATATTTAAACACTTATATAGCCTAATACCGATTATTTGAATATTGATAATTGAAACGACCGTATTAACAACCGAAAATAAAATCTGTTGTGTACGTACGTTCATAGCATACGTGTTTAATAATATTTATGTTACGAAGAAAAGTAATTCTTGGTATTTCAAATATATCAGAGTTTCGTATCACTTCTAAATTTAATGGTAAAATAGATACAAAGTTATAATGATATTTGAATGTACCTTTGACTTTGCAGTATTTATTTTCATCTATATATGCAATGTCTTAACTTATAGATAAAAAAACTTTAATAAGAATTAATCAGTTCAAATAAATGTGGAAGGGAGTACAATTATTACAAGAAACATTATCTGTCTGAATAAATAAACAAAATTTATTACTATAATTATGATTATAAAAATTTATAAAAACTATATTGATGATGATGATAATGATGACAATAATACCGATGAGATGTATATATATTTCTTTTTTATTTAAAAATAACTTTGCTTAAAATTCTTCCTACAGTTTAACGAATTGCATAGATTTATCGAATCTTTACTATTTTTACATATAAATTGTTATTTTTTATATCCGTATACTTTTTAGATTAAATAAAATTTGTTAGTGTTTGTTGTTTTTTTTTGCTTTTCAGTTTTAATTATTATCATGAAAGTTGTTTAAACAATTATCAAGGTTTTCATAACAATACAAAATTAATTTAGCGTAATTAAATAATACAGGATTTTCCGTTCCATAGTCGTTAAAGATTTGAAAGGATTTTTAGCTTCTTAGACGTCTACAAAATCTATTATAAGTTGATATTTTAGTCGTTGATATTAATATAATAATATTTAAATGTCCATAATTTTTTAATACTAAGCAATAATAATAATAATAATAATAATAATAATAATAATAATAGTTATAGTGATATTCTCCTACATGTCATTATGGACGAAAATAACTCTTAAGGGCTACACTTCTGTTCAGTTCTAATATTAGTTCGTAGTAGTTTTGGAAAATAAATAAAAATTTGTGTTAATTAAAAAAAAAAAATACATTATTCCCAATATTGCCCATCGCTTGCCACTACTCTTTTCCAATTATAAGTCATTGTGTTGAGGTTATGTTCAATCACATTTGAGTTAAAAGAAAGAAGCCATGCATCGACCTCATCTTCAAACTTTTCAAATGAAGAAAAATTTTTATTTCGTAAATGTTTAACCAAATCAGAAAATAAGTCGTTTTTGGATGGGACTATATCTGTAGAAAACGGCGGAAAGATGAAGTCGTGCCATGAATCATGTTCCCGAAATGTATCCGGTAATTTTAAAACGTGCGGTTGAGAATCGTTATGCATCAAAATAACTTTTTTGTATTGAAAGTGAGGATAGAATATTTCCAGTCTTTCATACAAGCGCCTCAATTGTATTTGGTAATAATCCAAAGTAACGGTCTCGTTCGGTCTTAATAGTTCATGATAAACAATACTTTGTTTATCAAACCAATAACAAAGAAGGACCTTGAAAGTACGAATATTATGTGTGACTTGTGATGTTGATGGTTGATCGGGCTGTAAAGGTGATTCTTCATCCATAATCTCGTTAAATGTTAACCACTTTTTATCACCGAAAATAATCCGATCTAAAAAATTTTTTCTTTTGTGCCGTTGAAGCAGTATTTCACAGAGAAATAAACGCTTTTCAACGATCCTCGGTGGTAATTTACGTGGGATCCAATAATTATCCTTTTGCATCATTCCTAAGGATCTAGTGCGAGATGATACAGTGGTTACAGAAATCCCTAAAAATAAAGCAATCTCAGTTCTTGTTAGAGATGTGTCTTGTCGAATTAAATTCAGCAATGGTTTAAAATCCAACGTTCTTCGCCGTTTCCTTTTCAAGCCTAACAAATCAAAATTGCCTCTCTTAAAACGTCCGAATAAAGATTCAACAGTATAATAAGAAATTGCCTTTTCACCATAAAATTCTTCCATAATCTTATGACTTTCCAGAGCACTTATACCCGAAAAATAATAATGGAGTATAACTTTCCGCAGAAAATGAGTATTTGGAATGAATTTCGACATAATTAAATAATTGCAACTTGTCGTTATTAACTATTGAAAAATAAGATATGTCGTAAAAATAATACTAAAGGTCAAGTGATTTACAATAATTTTAAATCTGAAGAATACTATAATGTCACCACCGTCTTTCGTAATACCTTGCGAATGAATCCCCACAACGAATATTTAGGAACTTATATAGCCTAAAGACGATTATTTGAAAATTTGTAATTTTAACAACTGTATTAACGACCGAAAATGAAATGTGTTATTTACGTACGATCTCAACATAAGTATTTATTAATATTTATGTTACGAAGAAAAGAAATTCTTGCTATTTCAAATATATCAGAGTTTCGTATCACTTCTAAATTTAATGGTAAAATCATTACAAAGTAATAATAATATTTGAATGTACCTTTGACTTTGCAGTATTAACTTTCTAATAAAGGAGAAAAAATAACGAATGTTTTCAATACTAAGCATAATGAAAAAAGGTAGAGTTAGTATGAAAATAACTCGATACATTTTTCGAAGTTCACAGGTAAAATACAGAATTAACAAAGATACTTATATAGAATGTCTATTGTTCAATCATTTTATTAAATCATTGATTACTATAGTTTTTACAATAAATAATCATGAATAACATTGAATAAAATGATTGAACAATAGATATTTCATAAAAGTATCTTTTTTGATTCTATATTTTACTTTTGAACTTTGAAAAATGTATCGTGTGATTTTCCTACCAACTCTACAAAATGTTTTTATGCTTCAGTATTTAAAAAAATTCGTTATTTATTTTTCTTTATCACTAGGTCATACTGCAAAGTCAAAGGTACATTCAAATAACATTATTACCTTGTCACGATTTTACCACTAAATTTTGAAATAATACGAATCTCTGATATATTTGAAATAGGAAGAGAGTTTAAATATTATTAAACACGTATGTTGAGAACGTACGTCAATAACACATTCTATTTTTGGCCGTTAATACAGTCGTTAGAATTACCAATTTTCAAATAATTGCTTTTAGGCTACATAAGGGGCTAAATATTATTTCTAATGATTCATTCGTAGGGTATTACAAAAGTCGGCGGTGACATTACAGAATTCTTCAAAATTATAATTATAGTTAATCAGCTGCCATTAAGTCTTATTAATACGACAAATTCATATTTAAATTGTTAATAACGACAAGTTGGAATTATTTAACTATGTCGAACTTCACTCCAAAAAGAGAGTTTTTGCGGGGAGTTTTACTCCATTATTATTTTGCTGGCCTAAGTGTTGTTGAAGTTCATAAGATTTTGAAAGAACTTTATGGTGAAAAGGCAATTTCTATTGGCAACTGTTACGTTTGGTATGCACGTTTTAAGAGTGAAGATTTTAGTTGGGAAGTCGACAAACAAATCCAAAGAAAGATTGAATTTAAAAAATTGCTGAAATTACTTAATGAAGACTTATCTCAAACAAGTCAAGAGTTGTCTATATCTTTAGAAGTTTTTAAGTCTACTGTAGAATGCCGCCTTAGATTTTTGAAAATGATCCGAAAGGATGGAAATTATATCCCAAGTAAATTAAAACCGAGGCACGTTGAAAAGCGTTTATTTTTCTGTGAATTACTGCTTCAACGGCACAAAGGAAAAAGTTTTTTGCATCGGATTGTTTTTGGTGATGAGAAGTGGTTTTATTATAAAAATACTACGTGTGAAGAGGCACGGTATCAACCTAGAGAACCATCGTCATCACTGGCTGATGTTAATATTTGTATGTCTAAAGTCCTTCTTTGTATTTGGTGGGATCAACGGGGTATAGTTTATCATCAACTGTTAAAACCGAACGAATTTATTACTGAGGAACTTTATTTATCACAACTGAAAAGTTTGCATCTAACATTAAACGTTAATCGACCGGAATTAAAGGACGGTAAAGTTATTTTGCTCCACAACAAATCTCGACCCCACGACTCGAAGTTAGTGAAAAATTATTTGCGAGAACTGAAATGGATGTACTTAACCTATCCGCGGTATTCTCCAGATATTGCCCCTACTAAATACTACGTTTTTCCTAAATTGGTTTTTTTTTTATCAAAGTTCTCGTTTTACTTTATATGAAGATGTTAAAGATTATATTGATTCATCGGTTGACTACATGCGCCATGTCATGTATCTACAGGTCATCCAGGAATTGCCCAAAAGATGGGAAAAAGTAGTGGCAAACGATGGGCAATATTTTGATTAATGTATTTATTTATTTTCATTACAAACAAATTGGTATATGTCTTTCAAAAACGCTATGAGCAAATTCTAATACTCCATATAAAAGGCTACATTCAAATATTTATATATCAGTATACATGGATATTTAAAAATTATTGTTATTTGTTATATATGTCAAAACATTTTTTTTTATTTACGACGATATGTACTAAAACTTTTAGAAGGAAACAAATTTTTGTCTTTATCGATAAGTAAAAGAATGTCATTTTAACTATAATTATTATTATTATTATTTTTATTATTGTCAATTATTAAAAAAAAATATCGACAGTTTATTATTATTTGATAAAAACCATCAGATTTAATATTACCTTTTATTATATTTTGTAAACCTACAAGAAACTAAAAACATTTTAAATCATTTACGACTATGGAAGAGCTAATTCTGTAATATTTAGTTACGTAAAAATATTTTCTAATTGTTATGAAAAACAAAATATTCTTTGGATCAACTTTGAAAATTCTCGTTTAAAATGAAAAACAATAAAAGAATTTGGTAAACAGCTATCGTAGATAAACTTAAGAACGTTTGAACGAGAAGGTTATATGTTACGTTATAACAAAATTCGTGTTTACAAGTTTGTAATATTTTTAAAAGACACAGCATTGGTTGACATTTTATTAATAACAATATTAATATATAAAATTATTAAAATCGTTTGACCAGCTTAATTCAAAGTAGTTGACAAAATATACTTAAGTATATTAAAGACGAAATTTCAAATGTATAATACTCTTAATTGGACAACCGAAAATATGCGAAATAACAAAAATTGCAGCAATCGAGTCCAGTGACCTATTTGTTAAATAAGTTAAACTAAAACTCCGTGTATTTGATTGGAAAGAATTGTTAAATGAATGAAATCTTATCGACTATCCTAACAAGATGTATTTAATCTTAAATGTATTTTGATAGAAAAAATAACAAGTTATATGTAAAAATAATTAGGATTCAGTTTACATACACTTTTCGTGAATATATAAGAAGAATGTTTTTAAATACATTTTTTAATAAAAGAGAAAAATCTATTCTTCTGATCGTTGTCCTTATTATCATTATCTTCATCATTATTATCTGTTTTATAAATTTTTATAACAATAATATTAGCAATAAATCTTTATTATTTATTCGGACGGACAATATTACCTATAAAAGTTTTACTTTCCTAAACTTTTTTTTGAACGATAAGTTGTTATTTATGTTTTTCCTATTCAAGCTAGGATATTGTTTGATATGCTATTCGCTATAACTTTTTCCCCTACCGCTAAGCTTTAGATAGAGTTATTATATCTTGCTTCCTTTGGTTCTATATTAAGTATATGACTGTGAGTCAAAGGCCATGTATGTGGCGAAATTTCTCCAACATGGAGTCCTCTCGCAATTAGATATTAATTAGCTGTGGAGGTGAAAATTACTGATTAGAAATAAAGAAAACACTCGATTGAGCCAACCAGAAAACGAAGTTCTTTTATTGGCTCCAAGGGGAAAAGCCTCTCGGCATAAAAACCCCTTGAAGAAATGTAATACAATATAGGTGGTACAATATTGTTAATATGAAGCTCGGGACCTTTAAGGTCTAATGCTAAAATATATTACAATGCGCTACTTAACTTTCTTGTGGTGTCTTTGGTCGGAATGAGGAGTCTTATATGTTAGAATATTAATCGCTTTCGTAATCAATATATCGCTTTCGAGTTCTTTTCCGTCTGCTCAAGTGGGCGTCTAGGATCAGAATAATCGATCGCTTCGGAAAATGGTCCCGGCAGAGGGGGGCTTGGATACGCAGCGTTCAGGTGGGGGTGTGGGTGTTTGGGAAAATTCTCGTGACGCTTACGTGTATTCTTAAAAGCGTAGATTAAATCATATAAGGTCGTTTTCGACCGTACAGGCCATGTCCTCCATTAACTACGGAAATATTTTTGAAATTCTCTGGAATATTCTATGAAGTACAATTGAAACAAAGTTTTGTACAAATTATATATCGTACACAAATCATTACTTGTATAACGCTTCCAGTATTACAAGAATATTTTATAATGAAGATAAATAAGTAGACGCTGCTATTGCTTTTTTATTGTTCTGGTATATCAAAATAAAGAAAGATTAATTTTCTATGAAATTGTAGAAGTCGGGATATTTTATATTTGGAACGCTTTTCCATTTTGAAGTCGTGCGGTCGTGTTTGACTCTTTTTTGCTCTGTCAGTAAGACTTTAACAATGATTTTCTATACGTAGTTGAGGGGGGAGACCAGTTTAGATCGATAAAAAAATCGATTTTTTTTTATTGCATAAATCGTTAGTATAACTACTCAAGAATATGTGGTAAAAACTTTAAAGCTAAATTCGCATTATTCCCGATGCTATGAGCACTTAAGTGACCGTCCGACAGTTTAGCACCGTAGCGCGCGGTAGTTTCAATCTCGTTTTTCTCGAAACGAGTTTTTTTCAACTGGTGGGCATTTTAGCTTAAAAAGTTTTTAATTAATCGTTCTAAAATTTTTTGGGATTTTTTTTTTATGCAATTTTACTCCATATCAAGCTAATTTTAACATTATATTAATATTAAAAATATTGTTTTCTAAGAAAAACAGATGAAAAAAAAATGATTTAAAAAATGACACTATGTTCAAGCGCCTCAAAAGCATGCAATTTTCAATGTTTTTTTATTACAATCAGGTTCATATTCTTAGGAAATATGTTGTTAATAAACAAAAAAATATGTTGATATCAGAAAAAAATTGCAACTTCAAGAATGCCTACCAGCAAGACACTCCAATGGCGATCGTCCATGGATATCACGCTCTAACGCCACTATTTCCGGCGGAAATAGCCTGAAAAAATTTGAAAGTGTGATTAAAAATATAAATAAAATATTCTCCAAATTTAAACAATTTCTGATTATTTCTTCGTTGTTCAAAAAAATTCTCGAAAAACACAAAAATTTCGGCCTCCTAAACTGGTCTCCCCTCTTAAACTCATTTGTTGTTAATTTTTTACACGTTTATAGTAGATGTGCAGCACTATAGATCAGTAATAACAAAATGGCAGTACCTTTAATATTGTCCTTTTTATCAAATGCAGACCTTGAAGCTGCGTCACTTACGTTCTATTCACCCGAACATAGTAAATTGTGATACGAACGTTGCACTCAACTAACAAGAAGAGGACGCTATATTTATGCCTAGTTTTTGCTTAAAATGCACGCAACTTATAGAACTTGATTAGTACAATATTATGACAAATTAGTAGCCTCTAACCATCAATCGTTTTTAGGATATTTGCGATTAAAGTTTAAACAAATAGTTGAACACGTATATGTATTTTTGTTTTGCCTGTCTTAACACAACCCGTCTGTAGCGAAGCTGATGAGGATGCAGTTTCGTGATTTTGGGGCCGTGTGTTCAAGTCCGTATGTCCATAATTTAACTTTTTTTTATTTTTTTTAGAACGTTATGCTTACATTAATTTTTTTCTATGATTTTATTGTATGTTATATTTTTATCAAAAAGATATAATGTAAAATAATTTTATTACTGCATTTATTTTATAAAACGTTTCAAATTTTATTTTATTTTGCAAAATGTTATTTACTTATAATTGTTAATTATATTACTTATGCGTAATAAATAAGTTTCTTTTTTTTAATTTTTCGTAATGTTTGCAAATAAAATAAAATTTGAAACGTTTTATAAAATAAATGCAGTAATAAAATTATTTTACATTATATCTTTTATGAAAAAAATATAACATACTGTAAAAACACAGAAAAAAATTATTATAAGCATAACGTACTTGAAAAAAATTAGATTAAGGACGGACGGACTTGAACGCACGACCCCAAAATACGAGTCTGTCCCTTACCAGCTTCACTACCGACGGTTTATGATAACTTAAGCAAAAGACGGGTACATATAAGTGAGCAACTATTTGTTTAAACTTTAATCGCAAATATCTTAAAAACGATTGAGCGTTAGGATTTAATAATTTAGCATAATGATGTACTAGTCAAGGTCTATAAGTTGCGTGCCATTTTAAGCAAAACACAGAGATGAATTTCGCGAGTTCCCCTTGCTAGTAAAAGAATTTTCACCATAAATTTCATTCAGGATTCTATGACCTTCTGTAGCATTTTCACCCATAAAAAAATACTGGAGTAAAACTCTTCGTAAAAACAGTTGACTTGGAGTGAACTTCGACATAATTAAATAGTTGAAACTTGTTATTATTAACAAATAGACTGTACAGTGCGAAATTCCTCCAACATGGAGTCCTATCGCGATTCTTTTTATTAATAAGCTGTGAAGGTGGAATTAAGGATTAGATGATAAATAAGCCACGTGGTTCAGCCAGATAGAAACTATGTTCCTTTATTGGCTCCAAGGGGAAAAGCCTTTCGGCATAAAAAACCCCCTGAAGATGATGAATACACAAATAAATACGCTGATACAAATATAAGGCTCGAGACCATAGAGGTCTACAATAGAAAGTCTTACAAAGGTACTTAGCTTATAGTCGGTCGGTCATTGTCTAGCACAAAGGGTCTTTATAGTAATTTCGTATAGCGGTCGAATTCTTTCCGTCTACTCAGTAGGGCGTCTGGAAACAGAATGGCTGCTCGCTTCGGGAAAAAGTGGGACCTATGGATGTGGCCGCATGATGCAGCGCTCCTGGTGGGGATGCGAGTCTACGTGAAAACTCTCAAAATACCTACGCGCGCTCATGATAATGCAGGCTGATCATATAAGGTCGAAAACCGACCGTACATAGACAATAAAATTTGTCAAATAATTTACAGCTGATTTACGATAAATTCGTTTTTAAGAATATTCTAATGTCACCGCCGTTTCTTGTAATACCCTACGAAAGATCCCAAGAAATAATATTTAAACACTTATATAACCTAATAGCGATTATTTAGAAATTGATAATTCTAACGACCGTATTAACAACCGAAAATAAAATCTGTTGTGTACGTACGTTCTAAACTGTCCGTGTTTAATAATATTTATGTTACAAAGAAAAGTAATTCTTCTCGTTTCAAATATATCAGAGTTTCGTATCACTTCTAAATTTAATGGTAAA
>JACGTP010000706.1:0-20388 GCA_023678845.1 Mischocyttarus mexicanus
ATGGGGTTTAGAGTTTCTTGGAAGAAAATTATCGTGGAATTTTCCTTACGCCAGTTCTTTACGTAAGAACGAACAAGTAGCTACGAGGTGTGATCAAAACGTAAGGTGACTTTTTGAAATTCGCAAGATACCTACAGTCGATTTTTGTTTTCATTTTTTTTCTTATATCGATATACTCGTTCCGAACATATGTTCACAGTTTCAGTTATATAGCATTTTTCGTTTGTTTGTGCGAGGCATGAAGGTTAAAAGTATTTTGAGTGTTTAGCAATTTTCTGCTGTCGAAAAAAATGAATCGAAGAATTTGCATCAAATTTTGTCTAAAAAATGGAATTAAGTGCTTCAAAACATTTTTAATGTTGACAGTGGCATACGGTAAGTGTACTATGAGTAAGAAAAATTTTTATAAGTAGCACAAGCGCATCCAAGAAGACAAAGAAGATGTTAATAACGAAGCTCGTTCTGGACTCCTCAGCGGATCAAAATCTTATGAAAACTGTTGGATTGAACGTTAAGGTTCTCTCGTATTCAACACTTATTCTATTACTTTCTAGAATCCCTATACGAGATTGTAATCTCAATGTGTAACATAGCAACCTAATATTTATTTACTTATGCGCTTGTACGCAGTTACATATTTTTTGTTTCTCATCGTCGTTCTTCTTTTTCACTTTCATCTTTTTGTTTGCTTACTTCCTTAGTAACCGTGCTATCGTAAAGACGTCTTTGTCTCAGGCTGATATAATAAAATATATAAAAGTATGTTTCTTATTTCTATAAACGTGCGAGTCATTATTCCCATTTCCCAACAAAAACGTTGACGAAGTGAAGAAAATAGTGTTGAGAAATCATCGAAAGGTCACTTTACTTTTTGATCACACCTCGTATATTTACTTACTTATTAATCCATTTCTCTTCTTCTTATTCTTTTTCTTTTGAAATTTCGATCGAGATAAGATCATTCGAATGGAAGAATACAACAGCAGCAACATTTCAACGAACTTTTGTTATTAAGCGAATATTTCATGAACATCGTGAGAATGAATGGAAAATCGTTCGTTAGTTTCTCTAATACACTAACTAATGTATCTAATTTATTACTAAAACACGATCGAGAGAAATACCCAAAACGATATTAACCATCGTATCGTTACGTTACATACATAGTGTTTGGTTATGGGAAATGGGATAGATAAAATAGATAATTCTCTTGATAAACCTGATATAAATGGTTAGTAATTATGATGCATCGTCCGATCGTTAACCAAACGAATTTTTGTATTCTTTCACCCCCGCTTCCTCTCCCCTTCCCCCTTCCTCTCTTACAATATAGAAAGTGTATAAACCGATGACTAAAACGTGTGCCTTTGATCAAACGATAAGTAGATAAATGATTCTCTTTCACCACCACAACTAACACTATATTCGCTACTATTACCAATACCATCACCTAGCACAACCAACACCGAGTAACATACACCTACTCGCGGGTACATTTAACGTGAAATTGGATGAACGATTTTCTCTTGGATCATAGCTATCGTTCATTTTCATGAAAGGAGAAACTTCGTTAGAGACCTTTTCCCTACGATCGATAGATCGATCAATCGGAACTTCGCTTATGTAACGTTTTGAATAAAAGTTTCTTTTTTTTTTTTTAAATAGGAAGATACCATGAAATAAATCGTTTAAGAAACATATACGTGGTTATTAAAAAAATGTGATATCGTGCAATTGGTAAAAACGAAAGAGAGAGATAAAGTATGCGAGAGGGAGAAAGATGAAAGTAGAGAGAATCGATACATAAAATCGGACGTTGAAACATATCGGACAGTGTTGAGAGTTAGCGAAGCAGGTACCAGGAGGGCTGCTGTTAACTCCCAGTTGCAATTAAATTGGCAGTAAACTCGAGTTATCTTCGTATGGTTCTATATTTGTCTTCCTTTTATCTAATCATCTCTATCCGTCTATCTATCTATCTATCCATCTATTCATCTATCTCTTTTTATCTATATTAGTATATTCCAAGGAGACATTGCAAAGGCCACGATCAAATCGAATTTGCACGGTAGCTTTGAATCTAGCAAAGGAATAACTAATACGTTTGCTCCTGGACGATTCTAAATTCTCCGAGATGATATAGATATGTGAGTATGTATGTATGTATGTATTATGTTGGCTGGCAAAGAGAAAGAGAGAGAGAGAGAGAGAGAGAGAGAAATAGGGGAAAAGGGGAGTGTCAAAGCAGCAATGTATGAATCCATAACTCCTTTAGCGAACTGTTGCAATAGTAACACGACTACGACGACGACGACGACATGTCGACGCATGATCAAACTCGAAGATATATTTTCATGGTGTATTCGGTATAGTCTCCTCTTCTGGTTCAAAGGAATACTCAGTGGCACGCTTTGAAAGTGTTTCTATCTATACGAGAGAAATGTAGAAGGAAAGGAGAGATAGAGAAACATAGCGAGTATCATCTACGTGTATTTTTATATGTGTAAAGATGTGTGTGTGTGTGCGCGTGTGTGTGTTAAAATGAGAGGTAGAGATTGGAATCGTCGCGTTTATCGTCACCAACGAGTTTCTCGCGCTCTTTAAAATCACCACCTTTAGAAGCCTTCGATTTCTCGTCGAGAAGAATCCTTCTTTAGTACTTTGTACGTGAAAAGAAAGAAAGAAAGAGAAAGAGAGGGAGGGAGAGTGAAAGAAAAGGGATGAGAATCGATTTTCGTACTTCTCAGACGTGTCGGAGAAACCAAAGTCAACGATTCTTTACACACACCTTTGTCTCTTCCTTCTTTTATCTTTTTTCCCTTTTCTCCCTTCTCTTTCTCTCTCTCTCTCTCTCTTTTCTTCCTTTCTCTTTCTTTCTTTACGTTGTTTGAGAACAACGTTCGAAGAGAATTTATGTGGGTGAACGCTCGTTCTGTCCTTCCTATCCTGGAAGAACATTTACTTTCGACCCCTCGTCTTCACACCAAAGACCACAACTATTGATAAAAGAGAAAGAGAATAAGTAAGGGATGGGAATAAGAAAGGGAAGGAACGTTCTTACGAGTTGTTCTGTAGAATCGACGTGAACTAACGTCACTCGAAAAATCAACTAGAATCGGTCATTCGAAAAATCGAAAATCACTCGAATTCGATTTTTGATGTTCGGAAAAGGAAGATGTATAAATTTTATTTATTTAAAAAAATAATAATACGAAAAAAAAGATATGCAAGAGAAATATAATCATGAGTTAATACATCGCTGACCGATATTTATTAAAAAATATGACTTTCCATTGATTTCGGTTATTAACATTCAGTCTACTAAATATGCTCCGATTTTTTTTATTTTCAATTATTTGATAATAATCTAATTAAAAAAAAAATAATAAAAATTTTAATTTATTTTTCAATGATTTTATTTTCAAAGAATTAATAATTTCGTTTAGAAAATACTTCGTACTCGGTAAAAAAAATTGTATCCAGGTATTACAGAAACAAGCCTGACACGTTGGTGGGTAGTTAACATAATTTTCGTTGGTTGTACGAGAGTCGACATAAGCAAGGGAAAGGTTGCCATGGTTTAGTTAGAATCGTGCGGCATAATTCTTGACTGTAAGACCAAAGCTAGTAGCACATATTTAGAAAGAGATGAAGACGAGGGGTTGGTATGGGGATATGGGGCGGGTATGGGGGGAGTATGTGGAAGAGAGAGCCGCATGTTCTTATTTAAATGGAGTTTAAACAACGCGGTCGCTTTCCCTCAGTGCTGCACCTGTTCCTAATTGTGCTGATATTTGCACTATTTAGGCTAACGCTTATGGAAAATTCCATAGAAACATATAGGAGAATTACTTCATCATTTATTATGAATTATTGTAATATATTTTAATTAAATGGAAACAATTTTCATTAAAATATCTGCAATATTTTACGTTGCGTCAAAACACAACGCAGAGAAATTGGAAGTATTTGGAATTCCGTTCTTTGTATAAAATCAAACTAAAAAACATATTTTCTTAAGCTTATATCATCCTATGCAAACATCGGCGATCGATCGTTCCTTATGTAAAAAACATCTAAAAACATACTTTTTTCGTTCTCTTTATACTCTTTGTTAGAAGAAGCTGCAAGATCGCAGGGTGTGTGTTACGTGCATTAGTGTGACGAGCAGGGGTTAGCGGGTTCAAGGACCAATACACGGAAAAAACGATAGATTACAAAGACGCACACCATAAAAAAGTGGAAATAAGAAAAAAAAAGTGCAAAGAAAATTCGTAAGGGCGGTCGAACGTTCATTCGCGTTCCAACAATCATACCAAGCAGTTACGTTCTAACAATCGTAGCAGCCAGTTGTACTATAGCGATCACAGTAACCGGCAATCTAACTAACGAACAAACTTAATTTCAAATCAAACAAAAGCATAACAATCGTAAATCTCAAGCATTGCAACTCAGAATTGGAAGGTGTTTATAATTTATAAAATCGTTATATAATAAATCTCACTATTAACGAAAAGTGCGAAATCTTAACATTCTTAAACTCCTCAATCAAACATAAGTGTAATACGCCGACTATCGGTTATAGAAAAAACCTAAGATATCAAGCAAATAGTCCAACAAATTTAGCCTGATTTTGGGCTCAAAATAGATGTTGCTCCAACTTGATAGAAAAAAATTTTAAAAGGTCCAAAATGTGGTCTATATTAAGAAGTGCATTATGTGTATCTCAAGAAATGTAAGCTTTTTGCATGAAAAATAAAAATGTGAAAAAAACGGAAAAATATCGTGTTTTCCCGTAAATCTTACATTAGCTTATATCTCGGTAACTAACAGTTTTTGTTAAAAAATTTACTGAAAATAATTTGTTCCTTATAAAATTTTATTTAATGTGGAAAAAATGAAATATGCCAAATTGCTACAGTTTTCCTGCAAATGGCGATCGCGTAGAACAACATAACTCTAAAAACGCTCCTTTTTATGTATTGTTTTTCAATAGTTAAAATTAACATACTTTTATAATAATAAAAAAAAAAGTAACTTTTACTTATAAATAGTAAGTACGTTCAATAGTTTTTGCTAAAAGCTTAAGTTGATAAAAACAATTTTTTTTCTTTACTAATCGCACCGCAATATTCAACAACCCAATATCGTCCCCTTTTTATAAATTCTAGGAGAACAAAAAAAACAGTATACAACACTAATTTTTTGAAAATATTAACTAATGCAACCAGGGGAATTTTTTAAAGAAAACAGCAAATTGTTTTATCTGTTAAAAAAGCTCGCCAACAAGTAATAAATTCACTTTTTGAAATTCTGAGAAAACAAAAACGACAGACTATTTTAATCGCAACTTCTCAATCATAATTTATTAAGTCTCGGTGTATAAATCGTGAGTGACGTGGCTTCAAAGTCTGCATTTCATAACAAGGACAATATTTAAAGTACACCCACTTTGTTTCTACTGATCTGTAGTTTTATTCGTCTGCTTTGAACGTATAGAACAATAATAAAAAATGACTTTAAGTTTATATAGAAAATCATTGTCGAAGTCTTACTGACCGAGCGCAAAAAACAGTAGAGGACGGCCGTGTCCGTTGGCAGGAGAGGACGATCACAGCATTCCAAACTCAACCGCGCGATTTCAAACTGGAAAAGGGTTCTGGAAATTCGATATTTTGACTTCAAAACTACTTAACCCTAGTTAATCTAGTTTTTCTTCTTTTTTTATCGACACTCTGATAACAAATATAACATGATCCTACAACAATTTTTCGTCCAGTAGAATCTGTCTTTTGAGAAAACTCGCCTGACTCATTTGATGTTGTTGCTTTGCTTGTATAATTTATTGGTTTTCCATAGATGCTTTCGATCGCAAGCCAAGTGGTGAAATTTCTCATAATTTGAATATTTTTAGATCGGGCTTCAATTAATTGCTGCATCTGAGTGCATCGTAGATAGTAGTATAACTGCTTTATTTTTTTTTAGGAACATAAGAACATATAGTTACTTTTTCATGAAACCCAAATAGCGTAGAAAATTATTCATGTTTACTGGAATATATTTTTTATTTTTTTTCAAAGTTCCTACAATTGTTAGGTTTCATGACAATAAATGTTCTGCTAAAGGTAGAGTAGTAAAAAAATTATCCATTGAAATATTCCTTCCGGATCCTTTATATTGGGCGGCTAAATCTTTTACTACTCTTTCACCTTGATTTTTTTCGCGGCCAGTTGTTGATTTGCCAGTGTAAATTTGACCTTTCAATGGATAGGAATTTTTTGCGTCGCATATCCACCATAGTCATCCACCAAGTCAAGTCTAGTTTGAAACTGACCATTAAAGTAACGAATACTAATCAGCTGCACAAGAATATCGCCTATTCTTCTACCACCCCTCTTATCCAAGGTTAATATTTCTATAGAAAAAGGGTTTCTCAGGTAGTCCTTAATGTAATGAGTAATAATGTGAAAGTTTCCCGGTATAAAAATTCGATTATTGAATGAATAACCTAAACGGGTACCCAGGTACCCCGGTTATTGAACAACGTTGTAACGACTGGTTATTGACATAAGTGTTAATGGTCAGTTTCGAACTAGATTTGACTTGGAGTGGACGTTTGAATATTGTTGCACGACCGTTGCCTGATCGGTACTCTACGCTATTTATCCATAGCCGAAAGTCGTCGCTTCAGTTTGTTTGCTTGCTAGATGATGGTTAATAATTTTGGGAGATTCTACACTTTGCTTGATAATGAGATTTATTTATAACAATTTATATTACACACAACTATAGATGCCGTGATGTTTAATATTTACCCTTGCTACTTATGCTTGTTATATACGTTTGCTTGCTTGTTTATTAGTCGATGGCTACGAGCACTGTAGCATCGACGAGCTCACGAATGTTAGTTACGAATGTTGGTTACGAATAGCGCGTATAGAAGTCTCTACTTATAAATGCTTGCTTGCTTGCTTGTTTGATAGTCGATGGATGTATACGAACAACGCTCGGACGAACGAACGAACGAATGAACAAATGAACGAATGAATAACAAAAACACGCTTCCTGCAATGCAGGTCGTCCTTATATACCCCTCTAACGGGGGAGGGGGCACATGTTAAAGCCTGAAAATATACCTAAAACTCCTGACACGTAATCGAGGAGTTTCTCTGTCCTAAATAAACCGATACCTTTCTGTAAATCATAAACACACACAGATACAGCCCCTCAATCTTCTACGACAAAGAAGCGATACCGTGCTATCGCTCGACGCGGTGTATGGTCGATTAGCATCTATGGCTATTTACTGGTAGACCCAAAGATATACGGAATAGGATTTCTTTCCAACTCCTTGCGTTGCGTTGGTGATGCAACAAATATTTCTTAAGCACTGTGTGTATTCTTTTGCTTAAGATTAGTTGGTTGTTGCGTCACGAACTCAATGCGAGGAAGTTGAAAGAAATCCTATTCTTTTATATCTTAAGATCCATCAGTAAATAGCGATAGGTTCTAATCGGTCATAGACCGCGCCGAGTTGTCGCACTGTCTCACTTTCGTTATTGTAGAAGATTGAGGGGCAGTATCTATGTGTACTTACAGGAAGAACACGCCAAATTCATGCCTAGTTTTTGCTTAAAATGGCACGCAACTTATAGACCTTGACTAGTACAATATTATTCTAAATTATTAGACACCAACTCTCAATCGTTTTTAGAATATTGGCCATTAAAATTTAAACAAATAGTTGAACACGTACGTACACCTGTTTTCTACCACGCTTAATACACGCAGTTGGTAGCTAAGCTGATAAGGACGTAGACACATATTCGTGAGGTCGTGTGTTCAAGTCCCTGCCTCCTGAATTAACTTTTTTTTTTATTTATTTTTTATTATTTTTTTCAAGTACGTTATTCTTACTTTAATTTTTTTCTATATTATATAGTTATATTTTTTATAAAAAAAATATAATGTAAAATAATTTTATTGATGCATTTATTTTATAAATTTATTTATGTATAATTTATAAGTTTTATATTAAAAATAAAAAAAAATTAAATAAATTCTTTTATTTATATATTAAATAATATTTCTTATCCCTAGAGATAAGTTTAATTATTTATTACTTAACAATTTTGTAGAAATATTAAATTCTTACATATAGGTACCCAGGTACCCCGGGTATTGAATAATGGGGTATCCAAATTTACCTCTAAAGTTTATTTATTTTTTTGCATATTTAAATATCTTAAAATATATAAATCGATAGAAATAGACTCAAATAACGAGGATCTAAAAGGATTTGATAATATGTCGTTAAATACAAAAGATATATAAGAAAGAACATGCAAAAGGGTACCCGGGTATTGACATAAGGATTAAAAATATAATTTTTTTTATTGTGATATACCGGAACGAAAAAAACGCAATAGCGGCATTTGTTTCTCTTCGTCATAAAATATTCTTGCAATACTGGAAGCGTTATACGAGTAATGATTTTTGTACAATATAAAATTTGTATAAAACTGCTTTAATTGTATTTCATTCAATATTTTAGGGAATTTCAAATAAGAATATATTTTCACAGTCAACGAAGGGGATGTTCTTTGACTCACAGACATGTACTAAATACAGGACCACAGGGAAAAAGATATAATAACGCTATACAAAGGTTAGTGGTGGGGGAAAGAATCATAATTAATAGTATATCATACAACATCCTAACTTGGATAGGAAAAACTTAAATAGAAACTTATCGGTTAAAATAAAAGTGCAGAAGAGTTAAACTTTTATGGCTAATATTGGTTGTCCTGATAAATAATCAAGATTTATTACTACTACAAATATTATAAAAATTTTTTAAAAAAAATAATAATAATGATAATAACGATGAGAAGAATACATTTTTCTCTTGAATTTAAAAATAATTTTACAAAAAATTCTTTTTATTGATCCACGAATTGTGTAGATTTAATGAATCCTAATTATTTTTACATAACATTTGTTTTTTTATCGTATTACTTTTTTGATTAAATCAAATAAACGGAGTTGTATTTAAACTTATTTAACAAATAGATCACTGGATTGCAAAACATTTAAAATTTCGTGGCATACATTTACCTTAACGGGGAGATGATTAAAGCATTTAATAATATTACGAACTAGGTAAACATGAAATTGGTTATTTCGTAACATATAACCTTCTCGATGAAATGTTCTTAAGTTAATCTATAATGGCTATTTACTAAATTCTCTTATTGTTTCTCTGTTTAAACGATAATCTTTAAAATTGTTTTAAAGATTATCATGTTTAACATGTAAATTACAAATTAATTTAACGTAAATAAATATTACAGAATTTTCTGTTCCATTGTTGTGAAATACTCGAGAAAATCTTTAGCTTCTTGTACGTTCACAAAATCTATTATGAGTAAATATTATATTCGTTCATTTTAAAGTAATAAAAATAAACTGTCGATATTTTTTTAATACCTAACAATAATAATAATAATAATACTAATATTATAATATTTATTATAATATTGTTCTACCTGGCATTAAGAACGAAAATTTCTCTCTTTCCAAAATCCAAAGAACTATCGTCGTTTATGAAAAGAAATGTTTATAAATATATAAAAAAAAGAATAATTTTTTTTATTTCGCATTATGCTTACATATAAATATTGTAAAGTAGCTTTATATGTTTGATGTTAAAATTAGTTCATAGCAAATTTGGAGAATAAATAATGATTCGTGTTAAATAAAAATAAAAATATACATTAATTGAAATATTTCCCGTCGCTTGCCGCTACTTTTTCCCATCTTAAGGGCAGTTCACAGATACCTTTTAAAAAAAACTCTTCCCTCATTGCGACAATCCAACAATCAATCCCATTGTTAACCTCTTCATATGAAGAACAACTCAAATTTTTAAAATCCTTAACCAAATAAAAAAATAAGTAGCATTTGGAAGGGACAATATCTGGAGAATATGGCGGATAGATAAAGTCCTGCCATTTTAGATGTTGCGGATATATTCCCACCAACTTAGTAACGTGCGGTCGAGAATTGTTGTGCATTAAAATAACTTTATTGTCCCCTAATTTCGGCCGTTTTTCCTTCAGTCTAAGAAACAAGCACCTTAATTGTAATTGGTTCCGTACTCTAGTGACGATCTCCTTCGGTTTTAACAGTTCATGATAAACTATACCCCATTGATTCCACCAAATACAAAGAAGGACTTTAAACACACGAATATTTTGTTCAGCTAACGATGAAGATTGTTCTTCGGGCTGAAACCGTGATTTTTAACACACAGTATCGTTATAATAAAACCACTTTTCATCACCGAAAACAATCCGATGCTAAAAATCTTTTCTTTTGTGCCGTTGTAGCAGTAGTTCACAGGTAAATAAACGCTTTTCAACGTTCCTCGGATATAATTTACGTAGGACATAATATCCATTTCTTCGCATCATTTTCAAAGATTTAATGCGTTTCATTACAGTAGATATATGAACCCCCAAAGATATAGACAACTCAAGACTTGTTTGAGATAAGTCTTCATTAAGTAAATTCAGGAATTCTTTTTTTTTTATCTTTTTTGCTCTTTTTTCTAGGGTTTCCAAACAAAAATTTCTACTCTTAAAACGTCTATACCAATAGTAAAAATTAGAATAAGAAATATTCTTGTTACTATAAACTTCTTTCAAAATCCTATGAGCTTTCGTAGCTCCATCACCCATAAAAAAATAATGGAGTAAAAGTTATCGCAAAAAACACTTTATTAGGAATGAACTTCGACATAATTAAATAGTGGCAACTTGTTGTTATTAACAATAGGAAAATAACATTTGTCGTGTAAATAACAACTGATTTACGATAAATTCATTTTTAAGAATATTGTAATGTTACGGCCGTTTCTTGTAATAGCCTACGTATGAATCCCAAGAAATAATATTTAAACACTTATATAGCCTAATACCGATTATTTGAATATTGATAATTGAAACGACCGTATTAACAACCGAAAATAAAATCTGTTGTGTACGTACGTTCATAGCATACGTGTTTAATAATATTTATGTTACGAAGAAAAGTAATTCTTGGTATTTCAAATATATCAGAGTTTCGTATCACTTCTAAATTTAATGGTAAAATAGATACAAAGTTATAATGATATTTGAATGTACCTTTGACTTTGCAGTATTTATTTTCATCTATATATGCAATGTCTTAACTTATAGATAAAAAAACTTTAATAAGAATTAATCAGTTCAAATAAATGTGGAAGGGAGTACAATTATTACAAGAAACATTATCTGTCTGAATAAATAAACAAAATTTATTACTATAATTATGATTATAAAAATTTATAAAAACTATATTGATGATGATGATAATGATGACAATAATACCGATGAGATGTATATATATTTCTTTTTTATTTAAAAATAACTTTGCTTAAAATTCTTCCTACAGTTTAACGAATTGCATAGATTTATCGAATCTTTACTATTTTTACATATAAATTGTTATTTTTTATATCCGTATACTTTTTAGATTAAATAAAATTTGTTAGTGTTTGTTGTTTTTTTTTGCTTTTCAGTTTTAATTATTATCATGAAAGTTGTTTAAACAATTATCAAGGTTTTCATAACAATACAAAATTAATTTAGCGTAATTAAATAATACAGGATTTTCCGTTCCATAGTCGTTAAAGATTTGAAAGGATTTTTAGCTTCTTAGACGTTTACAAAATCTATTATGAGTTTATATTTAATTCGTTGAAATTAAAATAATAATATTAAAATGTCAATAATTTTTTAATACTAAGCAATAATAATAATAATAATAATAATAATAATAATAATAGTTATAGTGATATTCTCCTACATGTCATTATGGACGAAAATAACTCTTAAGGGCTACACTTCTGTTCAGTTCTAATATTAGTTCGTAGTAGTTTTGGAAAATAAATAAAAATTTGTGTTAATTAAAAAAAAAAAAATACATTATTCCCAATATTGCCCATCGCTTGCCACTACTCTTTTCCAATTATAAGTCATTGTGTTGAGGTTATGTTCAATCACATTTGAGTTAAAAGAAAGAAGCCATGCATCGACCTCATCTTCAAACTTTTCAAATGAAGAAAAATTTTTATTTCGTAAATGTTTAACCAAATCAGAAAATAAGTCGTTTTTGGATGGGACTATATCTGTAGAAAACGGCGGAAAGATGAAGTCGTGCCATGAATCATGTTCCCGAAATGTATCCGGTAATTTTAAAACGTGCGGTTGAGAATCGTTATGCATCAAAATAACTTTTTTGTATTGAAAGTGAGGATAGAATATTTCCAGTCTTTCATACAAGCGCCTCAATTGTATTTGGTAATAATCCAAAGTAACGGTCTCGTTCGGTCTTAATAGTTCATGATAAACAATACTTTGTTTATCAAACCAATAACAAAGAAGGACCTTGAAAGTACGAATATTATGTGTGACTTGTGATGTTGATGGTTGATCGGGCTGTAAAGGTGATTCTTCATCCATAATCTCGTTAAATGTTAACCACTTTTTATCACCGAAAATAATCCGATCTAAAAAATTTTTTCTTTTGTGCCGTTGAAGCAGTATTTCACAGAGAAATAAACGCTTTTCAACGATCCTCGGTGGTAATTTACGTGGGATCCAATAATTATCCTTTTGCATCATTCCTAAGGATCTAGTGCGAGATGATACAGTGGTTACAGAAATCCCTAAAAATAAAGCAATCTCAGTTCTTGTTAGAGATGTGTCTTGTCGAATTAAATTCAGCAATGGTTTAAAATCCAACGTTCTTCGCCGTTTCCTTTTCAAGCCTAACAAATCAAAATTGCCTCTCTTAAAACGTCCGAATAAAGATTCAACAGTATAATAAGAAATTGCCTTTTCACCATAAAATTCTTCCATAATCTTATGACTTTCCAGAGCACTTATACCCGAAAAATAATAATGGAGTATAACTTTCCGCAGAAAATGAGTATTTGGAATGAATTTCGACATAATTAAATAATTGCAACTTGTCGTTATTAACTATTGAAAAATAAGATATGTCGTAAAAATAATACTAAAGGTCAAGTGATTTACAATAATTTTAAATCTGAAGAATACTATAATGTCACCACCGTCTTTCGTAATACCTTGCGAATGAATCCCCACAACGAATATTTAGGAACTTATATAGCCTAAAGACGATTATTTGAAAATTTGTAATTTTAACAACTGTATTAACGACCGAAAATGAAATGTGTTATTTACGTACGATCTCAACATAAGTATTTATTAATATTTATGTTACGAAGAAAAGAAATTCTTGCTATTTCAAATATATCAGAGTTTCGTATCACTTCTAAATTTAATGGTAAAATCATTACAAAGTAATAATAATATTTGAATGTACCTTTGACTTTGCAGTATTAACTTTCTAATAAAGGAGAAAAAATAACGAATGTTTTCAATACTAAGCATAATGAAAAAAGGTAGAGTTAGTATGAAAATAACTCGATACATTTTTCGAAGTTCACAGGTAAAATACAGAATTAACAAAGATACTTATATAGAATGTCTATTGTTCAATCATTTTATTAAATCATTGATTACTATAGTTTTTACAATAAATAATCATGAATAACATTGAATAAAATGATTGAACAATAGATATTTCATAAAAGTATCTTTTTTGATTCTATATTTTACTTTTGAACTTTGAAAAATGTATCGTGTGATTTTCCTACCAACTCTACAAAATGTTTTTATGCTTCAGTATTTAAAAAAATTCGTTATTTATTTTTCTTTATCACTAGGTCATACTGCAAAGTCAAAGGTACATTCAAATAACATTATTACCTTGTCACGATTTTACCACTAAATTTTGAAATAATACGAATCTCTGATATATTTGAAATAGGAAGAGAGTTTAAATATTATTAAACACGTATGTTGAGAACGTACGTCAATAACACATTCTATTTTTGGCCGTTAATACAGTCGTTAGAATTACCAATTTTCAAATAATTGCTTTTAGGCTACATAAGGGGCTAAATATTATTTCTAATGATTCATTCGTAGGGTATTACAAAAGTCGGCGGTGACATTACAGAATTCTTCAAAATTATAATTATAGTTAATCAGCTGCCATTAAGTCTTATTAATACGACAAATTCATATTTAAATTGTTAATAACGACAAGTTGGAATTATTTAACTATGTCGAACTTCACTCCAAAAAGAGAGTTTTTGCGGGGAGTTTTACTCCATTATTATTTTGCTGGCCTAAGTGTTGTTGAAGTTCATAAGATTTTGAAAGAACTTTATGGTGAAAAGGCAATTTCTATTGGCAACTGTTACGTTTGGTATGCACGTTTTAAGAGTGAAGATTTTAGTTGGGAAGTCGACAAACAAATCCAAAGAAAGATTGAATTTAAAAAATTGCTGAAATTACTTAATGAAGACTTATCTCAAACAAGTCAAGAGTTGTCTATATCTTTAGAAGTTTTTAAGTCTACTGTAGAATGCCGCCTTAGATTTTTGAAAATGATCCGAAAGGATGGAAATTATATCCCAAGTAAATTAAAACCGAGGCACGTTGAAAAGCGTTTATTTTTCTGTGAATTACTGCTTCAACGGCACAAAGGAAAAAGTTTTTTGCATCGGATTGTTTTTGGTGATGAGAAGTGGTTTTATTATAAAAATACTACGTGTGAAGAGGCACGGTATCAACCTAGAGAACCATCGTCATCACTGGCTGATGTTAATATTTGTATGTCTAAAGTCCTTCTTTGTATTTGGTGGGATCAACGGGGTATAGTTTATCATCAACTGTTAAAACCGAACGAATTTATTACTGAGGAACTTTATTTATCACAACTGAAAAGTTTGCATCTAACATTAAACGTTAATCGACCGGAATTAAAGGACGGTAAAGTTATTTTGCTCCACAACAAATCTCGACCCCACGACTCGAAGTTAGTGAAAAATTATTTGCGAGAACTGAAATGGATGTACTTAACCTATCCGCGGTATTCTCCAGATATTGCCCCTACTAAATACTACGTTTTTCCTAAATTGGTTTTTTTTTATCAAAGTTCTCGTTTTACTTTATATGAAGATGTTAAAGATTATATTGATTCATCGGTTGACTACATGCGCCATGTCATGTATCTACAGGTCATCCAGGAATTGCCCAAAAGATGGGAAAAAGTAGTGGCAAACGATGGGCAATATTTTGATTAATGTATTTATTTATTTTCATTACAAACAAATTGGTATATGTCTTTCAAAAACGCTATGAGCAAATTCTAATACTCCATATAAAAGGCTACATTCAAATATTTATATATCAGTATACATGGATATTTAAAAATTATTGTTATTTGTTATATATGTCAAAACATTTTTTTTTATTTACGACGATATGTACTAAAACTTTTAGAAGGAAACAAATTTTTGTCTTTATCGATAAGTAAAAGAATGTCATTTTAACTATAATTATTATTATTATTATTTTTATTATTGTCAATTATTAAAAAAAAATATCGACAGTTTATTATTATTTGATAAAAACCATCAGATTTAATATTACCTTTTATTATATTTTGTAAACCTACAAGAAACTAAAAACATTTTAAATCATTTACGACTATGGAAGAGCTAATTCTGTAATATTTAGTTACGTAAAAATATTTTCTAATTGTTATGAAAAACAAAATATTCTTTGGATCAACTTTGAAAATTCTCGTTTAAAATGAAAAACAATAAAAGAATTTGGTAAACAGCTATCGTAGATAAACTTAAGAACGTTTGAACGAGAAGGTTATATGTTACGGAATAACAAAATTCGTGTTTACAAGTTTGTAATATTTTTAAAAGACACAGCATTGGTTGACATTTTATTAATAACAATATTAATATATAAAATTATTAAAATCGTTTGACCAGCTTAATTCAAAGTAGTTGACAAAATATACTTAAGTATATTAAAGACGAAATTTCAAATGTATAATACTCTTAATTGGACAACCGAAAATATGCGAAATAACAAAAATTGCAGCAATCGAGTCCAGTGACCTATTTGTTAAATAAGTTAAACTAAAACTCCGTGTATTTGATTGGAAAGAATTGTTAAATGAATGAAATCTTATCGACTATCCTAACAAGATGTATTTAATCTTAAATGTATTTTGATAGAAAAAATAACAAGTTATATGTAAAAATAATTAGGATTCAGTTTACATACACTTTTCGTGAATATATAAGAAGAATGTTTTTAAATACATTTTTTAATAAAAGAGAAAAATCTATTCTTCTGATCGTTGTCCTTATTATCATTATCTTCATCATTATTATCTGTTTTATAAATTTTTATAACAATAATATTAGCAATAAATCTTTATTATTTATTCGGACGGACAATATTACCTATAAAAGTTTTACTTTCCTAAACTTTTTTTTGAACGATAAGTTGTTATTTATGTTTTTCCTATTCAAGCTAGGATATTGTTTGATATGCTATTCGCTATAACTTTTTCCCCTACCGCTAAGCTTTAGATAGAGTTATTATATCTTGCTTCCTTTGGTTCTATATTAAGTATATGACTGTGAGTCAAAGGCCATGTATGTGGCGAAATTTCTCCAACATGGAGTCCTCTCGCAATTAGATATTAATTAGCTGTGGAGGTGAAAATTACTGATTAGAAATAAAGAAAACACTCGATTGAGCCAACCAGAAAACGAAGTTCTTTTATTGGCTCCAAGGGGAAAAGCCTCTCGGCATAAAAACCCCTTGAAGAAATGTAATACAATATAGGTGGTACAATATTGTTAATATGAAGCTCGGGACCTTTAAGGTCTAATGCTAAAATATATTACAATGCGCTACTTAACTTTCTTGTGGTGTCTTTGGTCGGAATGAGGAGTCTTATATGTTAGAATATTAATCGCTTTCGTAATCAATATATCGCTTTCGAGTTCTTTTCCGTCTGCTCAAGTGGGCGTCTAGGATCAGAATAATCGATCGCTTCGGAAAATGGTCCCGGCAGAGGGGGGCTTGGATACGCAGCGTTCAGGTGGGGGTGTGGGTGTTTGGGAAAATTCTCGTGACGCTTACGTGTATTCTTAAAAGCGTAGATTAAATCATATAAGGTCGTTTTCGACCGTACAGGCCATGTCCTCCATTAACTACGGAAATATTTTTGAAATTCTCTGGAATATTCTATGAAGTACAATTGAAACAAAGTTTTGTACAAATTATATATCGTACACAAATCATTACTTGTATAACGCTTCCAGTATTACAAGAATATTTTATAATGAAGATAAATAAGTAGACGCTGCTATTGCTTTTTTATTGTTCTGGTATATCAAAATAAAGAAAGATTAATTTTCTATGAAATTGTAGAAGTCGGGATATTTTATATTTGGAACGCTTTTCCATTTTGAAGTCGTGCGGTCGTGTTTGACTCTTTTTTGCTCTGTCAGTAAGACTTTAACAATGATTTTCTATACGTAGTTGAGGGGGGAGACCAGTTTAGATCGATAAAAAAATCGATTTTTTTTTATTGCATAAATCGTTAGTATAACTACTCAAGAATATGTGGTAAAAACTTTAAAGCTAAATTCGCATTATTCCCGATGCTATGAGCACTTAAGTGACCGTCCGACAGTTTAGCACCGTAGCGCGCGGTAGTTTCAATCTCGTTTTTCTCGAAACGAGTTTTTTTCAACTGGTGGGCATTTTAGCTTAAAAAGTTTTTAATTAATCGTTCTAAAATTTTTTGGGATTTTTTTTTTATGCAATTTTACTCCATATCAAGCTAATTTTAACATTATATTAATATTAAAAATATTGTTTTCTAAGAAAAACAGATGAAAAAAAATGATTTAAAAAATGACACTATGTTCAAGCGCCTCAAAAGCATGCAATTTTCAATGTTTTTTTATTACAATCAGGTTCATATTCTTAGGAAATATGTTGTTAATAAACAAAAAAATATGTTGATATCAGAAAAAAATTGCAACTTCAAGAATGCCTACCAGCAAGACACTCCAATGGCGATCGTCCATGGATATCACGCTCTAACGCCACTATTTCCGGCGGAAATAGCCTGAAAAAATTTGAAAGTGTGATTAAAAATATAAATAAAATATTCTCCAAATTTAAACAATTTCTGATTATTTCTTCGTTGTTCAAAAAATTCTCGAAAAACACAAAAATTTCGGCCTCCTAAACTGGTCTCCCCTCTTAAACTCATTTGTTGTTAATTTTTTACACGTTTATAGTAGATGTGCAGCACTATAGATCAGTAATAACAAAATGGCAGTACCTTTAATATTGTCCTTTTTATCAAATGCAGACCTTGAAGCTGCGTCACTTACGTTCTATTCACCCGAACATAGTAAATTGTGATACGAACGTTGCACTCAACTAACAAGAAGAGGACGCTATATTTATGCCTAGTTTTTGCTTAAAATGCACGCAACTTATAGAACTTGATTAGTACAATATTATGACAAATTAGTAGCCTCTAACCATCAATCGTTTTTAGGATATTTGCGATTAAAGTTTAAACAAATAGTTGAACACGTATATGTATTTTTGTTTTGCCTGTCTTAACACAACCCGTCTGTAGCGAAGCTGATGAGGATGCAGTTTCGTGATTTTGGGGCCGTGTGTTCAAGTCCGTATGTCCATAATTTAACTTTTTTTTATTTTTTTTAGAACGTTATGCTTACATTAATTTTTTTCTATGATTTTATTGTATGTTATATTTTTATCAAAAAGATATAATGTAAAATAATTTTATTACTGCATTTATTTTATAAAACGTTTCAAATTTTATTTTATTTTGCAAAATGTTATTTACTTATAATTGTTAATTATATTACTTATGCGTAATAAATAAGTTTCTTTTTTTTAATTTTTCGTAATGTTTGCAAATAAAATAAAATTTGAAACGTTTTATAAAATAAATGCAGTAATAAAATTATTTTACATTATATCTTTTATGAAAAAAATATAACATACTGTAAAAACACAGAAAAAAATTATTATAAGCATAACGTACTTGAAAAAAATTAGATTAAGGACGGACGGACTTGAACGCACGACCCCAAAATACGAGTCTGTCCCTTACCAGCTTCACTACCGACGGTTTATGATAACTTAAGCAAAAGACGGGTACATATAAGTGAGCAACTATTTGTTTAAACTTTAATCGCAAATATCTTAAAAACGATTGAGCGTTAGGATTTAATAATTTAGCATAATGATGTACTAGTCAAGGTCTATAAGTTGCATGCCATTTTAAGCAAAACACAGAGATGAATTTCGCGAGTTCCCCTTGCTAGTAAAAGAATTTTCACCATAAATTTCATTCAGGATTCTATGACCTTCTGTAGCATTTTCACCCATAAAAAAATACTGGAGTAAAACTCTTCGTAAAAACAGTTGACTTGGAGTGAACTTCGACATAATTAAATAGTTGAAACTTGTTATTATTAACAAATAGACTGTACAGTGCGAAATTCCTCCAACATGGAGTCCTATCGCGATTCTTTTTATTAATAAGCTGTGAAGGTGGAATTAAGGATTAGATGATAAATAAGCCACGTGGTTGAGCCAGATAGAAACTATGTTCCTTTATTGGCTCCAAGGGGAAAAGCCTTTCGGCATAAAAAACCCCCTGAAGATGATGAATACACAAATAAATACGCTGATACAAATATAAGGCTCGAGACCATAGAGGTCTACAATAGAAAGTCTTACAAAGGTACTTAGCTTATAGTCGGTCGGTCATTGTCTAGCACAAAGGGTCTTTATAGTAATTTCGTATAGCGGTCGAATTCTTTCCGTCTACTCAGTAGGGCGTCTGGAAACAGAATGGCTGCTCGCTTCGGGAAAAAGTGGGACCTATGGATGTGGCCGCATGATGCAGCGCTCCTGGTGGGGATGCGAGTCTACGTGAAAACTCTCAAAATACCTACGCGCGCTCATGATAATGCAGGCTGATCATATAAGGTCGAAAACCGACCGTACATAGACAATAAAATTTGTCAAATAATTTACAGCTGATTTACGATAAATTCGTTTTTAAGAATATTCTAATGTCACCGCCGTTTCTTGTAATACCCTACGTAAGATCCCAAGAAATAATATTTAAACACTTATATAACCTAATAGCGATTATTTAGAAATTGATAATTCTAACGACCGTATTAACAACCGAAAATAAAATCTGTTGTGTACGTACGTTCTAAACTGTCCGTGTTTAATAATATTTATGTTACAAAGAAAAGTAATTCTTCTCGTTTCAAATATATCAGAGTTTCGTATCACTTCTAAATTTAATGGTAAA
>JACGTP010000707.1:0-20319 GCA_023678845.1 Mischocyttarus mexicanus
CCCCTTTTACCCCCCCTCACTTGCACTTGACTATGGACGTTACTGGCGTAGAAGCTTTAACAGCGATGCAGAATGACGAAAGCCGCCAATGTGTGAGCATGGGTTTCATCTCTCGTTCAAGTTGTAGGGAAAATTTCTCTTACATAATATACGTATTATTTTTTTAACATAATAATGCACATAATTCGTTTATGTCAAAATATAACGTGTATTTATTATTTTAACAATTACGTTTAATAACAATTTTATTTTTTTTATAATTAATTTGTTTCGTTCGTATTATTATTATTATTAATTATTATTATTAAAGAAAGAAAGAAGAAAGTGATTTAAAAGAAATATTTAACATTATTTTTATTGAACCGATTGTAGTCGTATTAGTTAACGTTTAATGTGTTAGTGTACGTGAGTGAGTATTTTTTTTTATCGACGCCAGCTCGACCAATCATTAACGCGAAAACGGTGTTATCATCGCTTTGTAGAAAATCGATTGTCCGTGTTGCAGTGAAAGAACAAAGTAGGGGGAAAAGTGAAATAATAATGAGGAATAATTATCTTTCGTATACCTTACACCTTTATTAAAGTTCATTTTAGATTTGGTTTTTAGAAACCACTACTAACTCGACGTTATTGTTCGGTGGTAGTTTTATTTTGTTAGAAGATTTATTTTAAATAAAAAAATAAAAAAAACAATTTTCTTTTACGCGCGTTTTTATTTTAATTTTATTTTTTCAAAGAAGTAAGAAGAGAAAATTATTTGGAAAAAATGGGAGGCAATAGTGGTGTTGGAAGAAGCATATTCACTTACGATACTTTGGTACATGCATTGTCAGGCGCAGCAGTAAGTATCGATTATGTTCGATTACTCGTATGATTGTATACTTTCTTTTTATTATTATTATTATTATTATTATTATTATTATTTAAATAATACGTGACAAACGCGAGTTTATTACCCACCGACCAGTCATTTTTATTCGATTTTTCTTTTCATTCATATCGTTCGTTTGATTCATTTAAATATTAATTATGTCAACGTGTATATCATACACGTGACACGGAATAATCAATAAGATTGACTTTTTCTCTATGTGTGTGTGTGTGTGTGTATGTTCTGTTGTCATTTAATTTATTTCATTTATTATTTAGGGTAGCGTCATCGCCATGGCAGCTTTTTTCCCTTTGGACACTGTAAGAAGCCGACTTCAACGTGAGATTTTATTTCATATTATTACATTATTTGAATCATTTCAATTACATCTTATTAAAATTATTATTCATATTTTTTTATATAAATATTATATTTGTTTAATCAATAATATCCACATATGCAAATATGTGTTAAAAATTATCCAAAATTTTCTGTTTCATATTCAACTAATCCATTTGTCTTACACGTTTTATGCCCCTTTTTTTTCATAACTCGCAAACTCGAACAGATAAGAGTGTTAAACTATTCTAAAACAAATCTAATCTTCCATAACAGAATAGGTAGCTACTTGTACGTTTTTTATTTGTTCTAAGTATTTGCTCGTTCGCGTGAATATATTTTTATTTTTTCTTTAAAAGACAACGAACCGAATAGAAGAATCATGTAATTCTTTTAACGTAAAATTATGGGTTTTTTCTTTTTTCTAAATATTTACAGTTGAGGAAAATCGAGAAGCAAAAAACACGTTAACGATGATACGTGAACTTACTTCGAAAGAAGGACCGTAAGTTGCCATAACTAATTATCAAATGTATTTCCATGTTGTATCATCTCGAATATCATATTCTTTTGTCACGTATTATCTTTAAACAAAAAAAAAAGTTATTCTTCAACTAAGAAATATAATAATCTCTCGATGTCGTTTATTTACAATTATTATATGTTTAAATTATTATATAACATTATTAATTTAAATAATTATCACTTAAAAATAAGACACACGTTGTATCGAGGAATGGTCCCAGTACTTCAAAGCCTTTGTGCAAGTAATTTCGTTTATTTCTACACGTTTCATGGATTAAAAATGTTGAGAAGTAGAAGAAATCAAACAGCTGGAAATGATCTTTTAGTAGCGTCTATTGCAGGTACGAGATTTACAAATAAACACAATTATTTTTTACCAATAGATAAATAAATAATATAATTATTAAAACTAATTATAATTATTAAAAAATAATAAAATATAATAAATAATATTAAAATATAATTATTATAACTAAAAAAAAGAAAAACGTTGTTCTTTTCCTTTTTTTTCAAAAGATTAATATTATTTTCTAATATCAATAGAATTATTGTTTTGTCAGGTGTTATAAACGTGTTGACTACTACTCCACTTTGGGTTGTTAATACAAGATTGAAAATGAAAGGGGTAAATAATGTTGACGAGAAAAACAATAACGATTACAACACTTTGTACGGTAAGTTAAAAATGCAAAATAATGTTTTCTCACTTGACGTATGTAAAAATATTAAAATAATGCATTATTCGAGAAGGGAAACTAAAACAAATAAAAAAAAATATAAAAGAAACTACAAGAAATATTCATATTAAACCTTTTGCATATTTATGTTGCATAAATAATTTTGCAATCGCTTGGGAAAGAATGAAAAAAAAATAGACAAAAAAATAAATAATACTGGAAAGAAAAACAAGAAGAAGAAGAATTTACAAGAATGTATTTTTCCATCTAAATATTTTCTTTTCTATCAAAGTTTCATTTATTTCTAGATGGTCTTTTACATATATGGAAATACGAAGGTTTGGAGAAATTATGGGCAGGTACTTTACCTAGTCTTCTTCTGGTAGCAAACCCAGCTATTCAATTTATGACATACGAGAGTATTAAAAGAAAGATTAATGCTTCATCTTCTGGTATTCAACCATCAGTTTGGGTTTTTTTTGCTATTGGTGCAATAGCTAAAACTGTTGCTACAACGTTAACTTATCCATTGCAATTAATACAAACTAAACTGAGGGTAATTAATATAATATAAATGAATATTATTCTTCAAATAAAATAATAGGTCGAGTGTGTTTTTTTAAAACACATGTTTTTTAATTTTCTTCTTTTAGAATGGTCACAAGTATTCCGATTTACCACCAAATGCTGGAACCATTCAAATTTTCTTTTACATTTTAAAGTACGTCATATATATTATATCAAATAAATTGTATAATTTTTTTTTTTATACAACGATCGTACAAAAATGTTTAATTTATCTGCTTTTTTTTGTTTTAACTTGTTTTTTCTTTTAGAAAACAAGGATTATTTAGTTTATACAAAGGAATGGAATCAAAACTATTGCAAACCGTTTTAACAGCTGCATTGATGTTTTTAACATACGAAAAAATATCAAGATTCGTATTTCGAATTCTTCTTCATAGGCCTGTTGTTAGATAACAATATACAATTAGGCCAGGTTAAAGGATATATTTCAATATAAATGGGTTACCATTAAATTTTAATAAATATACTTAATTAATAAAAATCTTCATCCTATTTTTTATTCCTTATATGAGAAGCAATTAAAAAAAGTTTTCTTTGATTTATTCTTATTTGTATTAGTTTTAGAAGATTAAGTATGTATAACTAACATAGTATTCGATGTAAATAGAATTTGGTCTCTTTCGAAAATCATGTAAACAATTTTTGATATAAATACTTTCCCAGAAGACAACGTGTCAGTTCAACGGTTGCTTACGAAGAGAATGGTACGTAAAATTTATATTTCATCATTTTAAATAACAATTTTGTCAATTACATTTTTGTCGATTAATTAAACAATTATTTAAGATATATTAAACATTTTATTTAATATTATAATAAAATAGGTTTGTTTTTTAACGTTACTTGATTATTTATGAATTATTTGTTGAAAATTTGCATCTAACATAATAATAAATAATATCGACAGGTAGAACTGTTTTTTTTTTATGTACATTATTTTCTTATAAATTTATTTGATATTCGTTATAAATCAAAATTTTCTTCAAATTTAAATTCATCTAATACGTTCATTTATTTATTTTATTATTTTTTTTTTTTAAAGTGCAATTAATATATTTTTGATAGAAAATTTATAATACTGCACATATGCAGTTATAAAAAAAATATAGAGAGTATAATCGCATAGACAATGAAATTATGAATAAAATCATATTTGTTTTTTTCTGTCAAGATGACAATAAAAAAAAAAAGAGAAGTAAAGTCGTCTAACCACGATTAACCACGATTTTCGCGAAGATTTGGAACATGTGAACACATTATATATATTATTATTATTATTATTATTATTATTATAAAAATACTGGCGAATTTAATGAAAACCCCTTTCAACGTTCAATCAAATAATATCGAATATAAATTAAATCATTTAGTATCGTCTATTTCTCCAACAAACAAAAGTGTTTCAAAATGGCTAAATGAGGAAAATAATTGTACGAAAACTTTGGATGATACTAATTGTACAGTTACGAAGATACATTCGCGTAAAAGGTTTAAAAGCGTAATCAAATTTTGGAGTAAATTGAAAATTCGAAAAGATTCGAAAAAACGTTTTAATAAAAATTCCGTTAAATCCAGGTACGAAAGAATACTTCTTATCGATAATTCTTGATTTTTGTTGTTGTCCTTTTTTATCAAATTTCTTCATATTCCAAAAGTTGGAGTCTTCGTCATGGAAACGTTGATACGATGAATACCCAATTTAGAAATGAAATTCCAAAAACTAAGAAACAAATTTCCTCGTCCCGTCAAAACAGTGTTAGAATTAAACAAAATAATAAAATAAAACCAGTTATAACTTACGATTACGATGCGGTTATCAGTCAACCAGATGTACCTAATTTATTTGGACAAAAATGTAACACCGGTGTACCAATACGAAAGAAAGGTTTTTACAATCGTGGAAAAAATAAATTGGCGAATAGAAAAATGACAGAAACCGAATCGGAAACAACATCTAATTCCAAATTTCAAGAGAAGGATAATGAAACAATCATAATTAATCATACCGATGATGAAACTGCTGAAAATGAGACGACTCCAACCGAGGAAGAATCTACGCCAATATTTTCTAAGGTCTCAACAAATTTATCTTCTTCCTCCTCTTCTTCTTCTTCTTTCTTAGTCCCTTTTTATTCGATTTTTAGATAAAATATATTCCTTTTTTTTTCTTGTACACGTGTATAGAAATATTTGAGAAAAAGTGATGTTGAAGAGAAAAAGTATTCACGAAAAAGTGATTACGAGGATAAAGAAAAAAGTGAAAATGATAAAAATATCGAAAACATGACACGTAGATCATTAACGTTGCAAAAAAAAGATAGTAAAATACCACGAGCTAAATCTTCTAAATCACCTGCCATAATTCAAATCTCTCGTAATGAATCGGTACAAAGATTATCTCTAACAACTTCTAAAAAATCACTCGACCCTGTTTCACATACGAAAGATACGATGTAAGTTTATTGAAAAAATTCAATCATATCAAATATATATATATATAAATAAAAAAACATATATAATAATATATTAAAATATTTCTATAGATACGTATTGAAAAAAGAACAAAATAATTCATTAACATTTTTAAACGACGAAAGAAAGGATGAAAATGATGAAACAATTATTACAGAAACAACACCTGCTGTTATTGGTAGTGCTAGTGACCCATCAACCTTTACAGTTTTACAAAGATTAAAACAAAGTCAAAATTATCGATCATGTAATAATTATAATCCTGAATTATCCAGTTATCGAGATATCGATGATACACTCAGTGATTCGAGAAGTTCACCGGAAAGAAAATACATTTCGAAAAAATGGCATAGGTAAAAATATGAATTTCTAATTAATTTTTTTTTTTTTTAATAAAAAACAATTAGTTAATTTAATTTTAAAGAAAAACTCTTTTTAATATATTCGTTTGTTTATTTAAATTTAATTTAGTTGGTTGTTTTAATCGATTAGCAATTTAAAATTTAGATCATTGAAACATCGCAAATACATTGACACAAGTTCTGACGATTTTGACGTATCATCGGATTATAATAGTTCTCAAAGCAGCGAGAGGAAAATAAAAAATCGTAAAAATAATTCAAATACCATCTTACCGATGGCAAAATCATCATTGGCTATTAAAACATCATCGAGGGTACAAAATCGTCGTGGAAATACATTTTCATTTTTCAATGCACTTTTCGATATCGTTTTTTGGCCATTTCTTTTCCTCAAGTCGGATCGGTGATATCGAGAAAAGAAAAAAAAAGAAACAATTAATTTCATTCGTAAATCTTTAAAAAGAATCATTTTCTTTTATTTTTTTTTTTCCAATCGTTACGGGTTGCATACGTTTTCGATGATACAAAATAAACACGAATTACGTCAAATATTTGATATATTTATTTATTTATTTATTTGTTTGTTTGTTATATATTTATAATAACTTTTTAATATTCTCACATTATTATTACTTTCTATTAATTTTAAATAACCGTTTCTCAGTATATCAAATTTGTGTATACACTCGTGAAAATAAAAAAATATAAAACATCAACGTGTAAAAGATGAAAATCATCAAATTTGATATTTAATATTGTAATGAAAAAAAGAAAAAATGTATTTTATAGAAAATTAATGTGCTTTTATTCGTCTAATAATATCAAACAGGGGATCATGGCACACCGATTTCTGGAACAAAAACATCGATATTAAACAATTACGTATAATTAATGTAATTTATAGGAACTTTTACCTTTTTCCATGGATGCTTTATCATTTGATTGAAACTTTTTTGAGAAACGCGTGGAAGTTAATCTCTCGTAAAGTTGTTCGATCTCGTAAACGGTGTTTCCCAATATTTTGGAAAATATTTTATCGTTTTTAATCAAAGCTTTGTCAGCTACTACAGACAAATGTACTTGTTCGTTATAACTGAATAAAGAAAATCCAATACCCGTGTCGCTTCTGCAAATGAATACAAATAAATAAGATCAAAATATTACAATTAATTCGTTTAAACACCACCATAATCGGTTGATAGGAATTTTGAATAAAAATATTATACAAATATTACTTGTTGGGTATCCAAAAAATAATTTTTTTCACTGAATAACCAAGTATGCTTATTTCTTGACATCCTGGCAAATTGCTGAGTATTATCGTACTGTGACTCTCTAACAATGGTCTTAAAATAATTTCTGGTAACACGGCTGAAAGAAATTTCATTACCCAAAAATTGATAATATAATCTAAATCATCTTGCAATTTGTTATTAAGTTTAATAATATCTCTCAAACGTTCGATAGTTCTCGAATCGTCGTCTAAATTTGAATATACTTTGCCATTTATCTCGGATATGCATAAAGGAAGTAGGCCAACCGAGATATCATTCGATAATTTAACCTGTTCGTTTGGATTTTCCATTTTAACTGGCAGTACGACGGTTAATGAATTAGGTGGAATTTCATTTATCTGTCATTGTCGTCATCGTCGTCGTGTTATATCGAAAATAACAAAATTATTATTAAAAGAAAGCATATCTAAATAAAAAAAATTTTTTTTAAACATATTTCTCTTTAAACAAACTATACGTACACGTAAAAAATATTTATGCAAACTTGAGGACAATGCTGCTAAAAATACATCAACGAATCTTGCCCCGGTGATATGTTTTATCTCTTTGATCTTCGTTATAAGCTTTTGTTGATTGGAATTTCTGTAATCATCTTCTGACCAATAAGTTATTATTTTTTTTCCAATTAATTTAGACCCGTGAAGAGAACTGTGAAAAAAAAATAAATATGAAACGTTTCAATATTTTATATACGATATTTAATAATAATAATAATAATAATAATATTAACTAACTTCTGATCCATACTGCGAATTGCTTGTTCCATCAAATAAGAGGGCATCAAAATAAGAACGATTAAAACTTTACCAATATTTTTGATATTTTCATAAACATCCTTCGTGACAAATTCTTTCAAAATGATCCACCAATCGTAAATCCATATTCTCATATCTTTTTTAAACTCATTTAAAGTAATAACACTTTGAAAATATTTCATCTTTACGTTTAAATAATTCAATAAGATTGTTTTTAATAAACGTAGACTTAATAAATTGGCAAAGGGCATACAGGCAGATAAAACATTATTGGAATAACAAGATCGTTCGTTGCAACAGACATTGAAATCTTTAACGCAGCGTGTAAATATAGGCAAGTTCGAAGAAATTCTTTCACAATCGTTCCTTTGACGCTGTTCTCCTAAAGTAGACTTTTCTCTCATAACGATGGTCGAAACTTCGTTAGTTTTATCAGCAATAGTTTCCAAGAAGAGTTTTAACAGAGAATTACCGTCTCCTAAAGCATGATGAATACGAAATAAAACAGGAATCTTGACGATATTTCTTCTTCCACGATCAATAATAGAATGATTCTCTTTCATACTAAGAACATCGTGTCGATGATTTAAACGTGAACAATTCTTCGAGATTAATATCTCCCAAGAAGTTGAATGATTTTTAGGTAATGGTTGATTGCATTTAGATTCAAAGGTTTTTCTCAAAGATTCGCTATAAATGTCATCGCAATAACCGTCGCAAATCGATTGATCGTGTTCGAGCCATTTAATTCTTTCGATCAGATCAATTCCATCCTCGGATCTTTCCCAAAAATAATAACCGTATTTTTTGTTTTTACGATAAAGTATCTTCTCGAAGGGTGAACCGATTAAACGTTCTTTAATTAAATCTCGAAAATTGTCTATTATGTTGGAATTCATTTGATGTTTGTCTTTTTCCAATACAACGAGAACATTTATTACAGAAAGGGCAGAAGGTTCTTCGATAGCCCAAATGCAATCGGTACCTTCCAAAAGACCAACGAATCTATCTTTCAATTGATATTTCAATACTATTTCAACTATACGACGATAAATATAAAGAAATATTATTAATATCGTCAATATTGGTGTTAGTAGACAAAATAAACCATAATTGAAGAACATCAAATGCATTTTTAATGTTTTATTGTAATATCAATCGTGAAAAAATTATCGTCGTAAGGTTCATAAAAGTATTTGATTTATTTGTCCTCTTCTTCTTGATTTTATCTTGATTTTATCTTGATTATTTCTTAAAATGATAATCTTTGATCTAAAATGAATCATATTATAAATTTGTATCTTTTATTTTACTTTTATTTTTTCTTATCATACTACAATCTATTATCTACTCAAGATAATATGTGTTATTCGTTTATTAGTCACTTACGAGATATGTGAGAAAGAACGATTAGGTGATAGCACAGTGCCGCGAAACGCACTAAATGAACCTTCCTTTCTCAGATTCGTTGTTCATATAACGAAGCACCTGCATTTACTTAATAATGTCAATCCAATTATAAAGAAACCTTTTATGTAATATTATTATTATTATTATTTACCTGACTGATATAATGAATTATATCACGTATGTAACATGTATCCAGTAATTATGACAAAAGTTTAAATTACAAATCTCCCCCCATTCATTTTATTGATCAATTATTTTTATTATCGAATAAATGGTTTCTTTTTTTTTCATTTTTTATTAAAAATAAAATTGTTTCTATGTTAGGTTCAAAACTATAATCAATCCATATAAATATTTATATATTATATATCGTAACAAATAAAAAAATGAACGTTCAAAGGAATATTGTTTATTTAATTCTAATATAAAAAAAAAAAAAGGAATAAATTATATTCCGAATGAAGATTTTTGCAAAGACAAGGCACTGCTACTTCTACTACTTTTACATGCACGTCTTGCTTCTTGCAAATGAGCTCTTAAAAGTGCATTCTCGTATACCAACCGATCACCTCGTCTTATTTCCATGGCAAGTTGAGCATCTTTGTCCAAAGACAGGTGTATCTCCGACTTGTTGGAAACATTCGTGTTACGTAACTTTTGCAACGCATCCTTTTGACAATGTCACATAATTTTACTCGTTAAATGAAAATCTAATTCTCAAAAAAAAATAAAGAAATTTATGTTTTACCTGAAGGGTCTCGATCGAACCTCTCAATAAAATTTCTTCCTCGTCTTTACGTTTTTTAAGATTCATATACTTCGTACAAACTCTTTTTATTACCTCTTCGCGTTCTATTAAATTTTCGTCTATGTTAAATAATTTTCTTTCAAGTATATCTATCTGATATCAAACGAATAACGGTATCGATCAATTAAAATCATTTTAAATCAATTATATAAATAAATTGTAAATTGTGTCATTAAAACCTGTTGATTATTTTCTTCGATTACTTTCTTCATTGTAACAATTTCTTCCTTCAATCGTTCGTTTTGTTTCAACAAATCATCGTATCTAATAAAAAATTATTTATCATATAAGAAATATTTTTATATAAATATAATAATCTATCGTATTGGTTTTTCTTATACGATATTACTTTCTATGCCAAATTCGTTGCACTTCTCTTTTCAAAGATTCCGGTAACGTGTCAGTATTGCCAATACGAGCATCCGTTACATTTTGTCTAAATAAATCTAATTTTAATAAATAAATCTTTATTATAACGATTGATAAAAGAACACAAATATATTTTTTTAATTATTATTAACTAACTCAACATATTTTTATTCAGTTTATTAGCTTTCCTGAGGTCATTGATCATAGAAACCTTTTGAGCTTTCAAAGCGGTATATCGCAACCATTGTTCGGATTCCAAAATACGAGACAATGTTAAACTCGTTTCTAATTGATTCAAAGTCTCGAATAAATCGTCTATCTTTTTTTTGGTTATTTCTTTTTGAAATATTTCTAAAATTACATTTTTTTTTGTTTAATTAAAAATATTACAGATCATATTTTTATTTTTTTTTCTATAACTAACTGTCATCCTTTTCCAATAGATCGTCGTTATTAAACGTAAAATTATTATTATCTCTTCTATAATTTTCTACTGCTACCGTTGTCGTATGAATATTCGTTATAATATTTTGTTGAAAAGTATTAACTGATTCTCGTGAAGTTTCACAGACTCTTTCATCCATTTTAGTTTTACTAACGAAAACCAAATATGTATTATAATTTATTTCAATCCTTTCGAGAATTCATTTCAATTGATATCAATTGTTACCTTATTACATTAATAGAATGATGAATAATTCCTCCCATAATTACTTTTATTTAAAAAGTTTACTTATGAGAGAAAAATTATTTAACCTTGTTTATCTCATCAGTCTATCAATAATAAACAAAATATTGTGACGTATGAATATTATGCTAATTTCAAACTTGTGCATACCTTAGGTGTATATCAATAAGTTTATAAAATAAATTAATAAAATATTAAATTAATCTAAAAAAACATAGGACACGTTTTAGAAATAAATAAAATACATTTTAGAATTGATCTCATCGTAGAAAATATTATTTCTTTTGTGCAATACAATAAAAATCTATTATTATAAGTGGTATATAATCACAAAATAGTTAATCTTAAAATATCACTTTGAAAGTATATGTATATCGGTACACGTTATATTAAAAATATAACGATTCTATTAAAAAAAAAAAAAAAATTAAAATACTTTATTTAGTCATAGGACACGGTTCTGATGCATATCGTTTAAAACTTCCATGTACACGCCTTAAATGATCTCTCAAACGTTCCCTCGTATCTTCCAAGATGGCAAGCATAGTTATTCTGGACTCGCTGTTTAAAGCGTCATTGAAACGTTCCAAAAGTGCTAAATCTATCTGTGAAACACCATCCAAATCCTCGAGAAGTTCTTTAACGTGTCTAACGTCATTTTGTAAGCTTTCTAAATTCGAATCTTTCGATAACGTGCTGTTAACATTAAAAATAATTAATATACCAGCTACAAAATGATGTTGATTGAGTATATAAAATAAATTAAACAAAAAATAAATAAAAATAAAAATCTAATACGTACTTTTGTTCCTTCTCGATAAATTTCGAACACGTTTCGTATAAATCTAAACATTCGAGATTATCGTATAAATCACATTGTTCCAAATATCTTCGAAATATTTCTCTACCACGGGGATGGGTTAAAGTTTTGTTAATATTATCTGTTATCTGATCCAATTCTTCGCGTTTTAAACCAGTAGTACACTTTCCGATGCATCCTATCATTTTTCTTGATGAAGAAGCCTGCATACTTCATACCGATATTATATTCGATTAATATTTTCAATAAATATATATATATATATTATTTAAATAAATATACAATTAGTCAAGTTCATTAGCGTGTACGCATACACGCTAACAGTATTATTTCCATATCTTAAAACACCCTTGATGCAAAACCTAGAAACATAAATAAAATAACGCGTTAAAAATAATCTCATTAATATTAGATTATTAATTATTAATTATTATTATTATTATTATTACTATTTTATTTTTTAACACTTTATTTTTTATTACGTCCATATCAACGATCATATTGCTGTGTCTCGTAAGACAATTCACATGTTCGAAAGAACATACATAATCATAATAAACAAACGTTGTGCGAACTATTACGTCAGAGTAACAATGAAACATCGAATCTTATAATTATACAAGGTGTACCGAAAGTTGCTTTACTTAGGCATTTAGTCAGAAGAAAATAAAGAAATATTAGATATAGAAATAAGTTTCTGCTGTTTGACAAAAGATAAATATTTTATAAAATAGTAATCATTTTTATAAATATTACGAACGAGAGTTTTAAAGATGTAATTCCAATTTGGAATTTATCCTAAATAAGGTTGTATTTGGAATAGTATAAATAACCATATCAATATTTGTGTTTATCATTTATCAGCTAATCAGAGTCTACTTCTGTCGTGCCAAAAAGAAAAAATATAAATAAATAATGACATTACTTTTCGGTCCACCTAATATAACTAGATTGATTTCCCGTTCTCACATTTAAGAAATAAGACAAATTAAGGAATATCTTTTCTTGTTCTATGACTCAAGACAAACCTTAGGTATACATAAAGAAGAACATTATATCGATCGCAAATTTAACCGGCAGGATTTACGCTTACTGCTTACCTTAATCGTAGTATGACCCATTTTCTGAATACGAAAAAGAACAGTAATACTTGAGATGTTGATCTTTATTAAATAGGTCAATCAGAAAAACTTTTACAGTATGTAAGAGTGTATATATTTTTTATCTTCGTATTTTAATTACGCTAAAAGTAATCACGTGATTCAAACTGAAGTATAAACTAATTGCAATAATACGAACCACGAAACGCACTATGCCGCTTCACGGCGATAACTGAACACAACTTTAAACTCCTCTTCAGTGTGTGTTCTTCCTTTTCAGAAAAGTGCCCTCTAGCTTTCCTGCACCCGACATCTTGGCGTAAAAGATAAAAATATCTTTCAAAAAAAAAAATCTCGTAACTCTTTGAAACGATAACAACGAAGCTAATGAACTTTCTTTATTTCTTAAATCATTTAAATTTTAATTATATAAAACTTTGCATTTATTTCTATCCCACTTCGGTAAAGAAAAATAAAAATAAAAAGAAACATTCGTCTTCGTAGAGAAAGAACAAAATCTTCATTTTTTTTATTATCGGGACGCGAAAAAATATTTCGATTAAACTTTACGATATTTTTAACAGCGATAACACGTTAGGTCATAACCTTTTGATGAATAAAAAGATACGATGTGATTAGAAAATAAAATGAACATTCACGTGTTTAAGATCGATCGTAGTTTTTTTATTCTTTATCTTAAACTTAAATATTTCAATTTTTTTACAAATACTTATAAATATCTTTGTTAGATATTGTAAATGTATGTAAGAATGAGGAAGACTAACCTTTTGTATATTTAAAATGCGATGAATCTACCAAGGAGTGTCGTTTAGTATTCTGAGGTTTATTTACAGTAGAATGGTATGTTGCCGCGCAACGCGCATTACATTCGTAATTTATGTTTTTTACTATTTTACTACAAGTATTTAAAAAACAGCATTGATTCGTATATAAATATATATACCTAGATTAATATACCATATTTAATAATTGAAAAAAAATAAATAATTTTATCGTAATACTTTCTTTTTATTCTTATTTTATTTCTATCATTGTTTATTGATTTTCAAATAAATAATAATCTACTCGAAATGAACCTCGATTTATCGAATTTTGCATAATCGATTAGTTCTTTCTCTAACATCTAGCCAATCAGCGGGTTACTTTCCGTATATTTGCTATTAACCAATAAGATTCAAATATGATTGTCTACCTACAATAGGAAAGAAGGCGCGAAAATATTTCGATATGAAAAGTTGTGACATAACCAATAATGTATATGTAATTTAAAGATAATTAATTTTTTGTTTATTTTATATTTATTTCTTTTACAATACACGAAATGGATAATGAATTTCCAGATTCAGATGAAGAATATGATTTGGTGAATGAAAATGACTTTAACGTTTTAAAAGAAATCCAAGGTATAAGCTCCATAACCTCTCTCTCTCTCTCCTATTTATTTTTTTAATTAATTATTCAATTTTCATATATAAACGTTTATTTTCTAGCCGAATTAAATAAGAAGAAGAATCTTCAAAATAATAAAGAACAAACGTCAGAAAAAACCATAACACAAGAATTAATTAAAAATGATTACAGTCAGCCAAGTACTTCCTTTCAGGCAGATGAATATTATAATAATATCATAACTAATTCTAAAAAACAACAATTATCCCATTCGCAAAAAATACAGAATCAAAAATCGCTTGAAAATGATAACAGCCAGCCAAGCACTTCTATCCAAACAATTAAATCTAATGATAATCCCATAAGTAATTCTAGAAAAAGAAATTATGATGAGCTGTTTGGTGATATATCAGATTTATTGGGAAACGATACTTTCCGTATGCATAAACCCACATATTGAATTCTACTTTTTAGTGATATTAAATATTTTTAATTTGGATATATTTATCTTGTAGCTGAATTAATAGAACCAAAAGAAAAAAGACCTTGTTGGAACGAAACGGAAGCTGTTATTGAAGCAGTTATTAACACAAGAAAAAAAATGTTACAAGATGATAGCGATATATCTGATAAAACTAATTATTATCAATGGTAAGGACATATATAATTTATAACTTAAAAACTCTCTACTTTTTTTTATAACTTCAATAATTTAATAAGTATCTTTTTCATAATAGTACGGAAAAGAATAGCATTTCTTTACGTGTACCACCCTGGAATTTTGTAGCATTGACTAGACCCTACGATTCTCAACGTATATATATTAGAGTAAAGAATGAAGAAAATATCACTATAAAGTCAACAAAATCTATTAGTAATTTACTATCAGTATCATATAGTCAACTTAAAGCAGAAGCGGAAGAAATTGTAAGTATACTAAAACTAAAACTTACAAAACATTATCTATAGGACACTGATTTATATATATATATCTTGATATAATTATTAATTTATACATTAATTTGATACTGTAACAGATTATCAATAATGCAAAACGTGCAAGCATAGCAGCGACTACATCTTTTAAATGCGACGAAACAAGTGGGACTGAATTATGGGTTGATAAATATAAACCTAAAACATACATAGAACTCCTTTCAGATGAAAATGTTAATAGACAGTTACTTTATTGGTTAAAGTTATGGGATAAAATAGTATTTCATAAAGAAATATCAACTATAAAACAAAAGATTAATCTATCCGCGCCATACAAGTTTGTAAATAATAAACAAAGTGATTTGGACGATAAAGGATATCCTATTCGTAAGGTAGTATTACTTACAGGACCTCCCGGTTTAGGAAAAACAACTTTAGCGCATTTAGCAGCTAAACATGTTGGTTATAATATTATCGAAGTAAATGCAAGCGATGAAAGAGGACCAGATGCTTTTAGGTAATCAATAATTTGTAGTTTTAATTTCAATAATAAATATTATTAGAAATATTTTATTTATAGACAAATTTTACGTTCTTCAACACAAATGAAAGCAGTCTTAGGTAAAGATCCACGTCCAAATTGTTTAATTCTCGATGAAATAGACGGTGCACCGATAGCTTCGATTGAAGAACTTATCAGATTTGTACAAGGAAAATCATCTTCCAAAAGTAAAAAGAATAAATTGAAAGAAGGAGAAAATTGTCAACGTCCTGTAATTTGTATTTGTAATGAACTATATGCTCCATCTCTAAGGTATTTATTTTAATTAATGATATGCAATTTAATTTACAGAATTAACAAAAATATTGATTTTGTATTATATATATATATTTTAGATCACTAAGAAATTTTGCTCTTGTGATAACTGTACCACCAGTAACTACTATGCGAATAGTACAGAGACTAATGGAAATAGCACAAAAAGAAAACTTAAAAGTAAATCAAAATGATCTTCTAAAATTAGTAGAAAATTGTGACTGTGATATAAGATCTTGTCTTGGTACGTTACAATATATGGGAAACGTTAATATCAAACAAAATATATCTATAGGATTAAAAGATGCTCGGAAGGGATTATTTGATACGTGGAAAGAAATTCTTAAGGTTCCTTTTAATAAAACGGGTATTCTATCCACTCGTGATAGAATGCATAAAGTATTGAAAATAGTGCAAAGTGGTAATTTGATGTTTTTGTTTATTTGCAGTATTAACTATTCGTTTGTTTCTCATCTATTTTATTACTCAAACATAGAATGTTATTGCATTAATATAATATTTTCTTTAAACAGGTGACAATGAAAAATTAGCACAAGGCATATTTCATAATTATCCTATAAATTGTAGCGATAAACTTCAAAATATATCTGTAGCAACTGAATGGTTTCAATTTTATGATAGAATTTCAACCTCCGTTTTACATAATCAAACTTGGTCGATTATGCCGTATACAAATTATGCATTTCTTATATGGCATTTGTATTTATCTACTACGAAAATTCCAAAATTATTTTTCCCCGTTATCATATTTGAAGTAATTATTTTAATTTTATAATCAATATAAAATTCTAATAATTATAAATAACCAATGTGTGAAACACAAGGTACTAATATATTTTATGTTTATAGACAAATCAAAAAATTGCTAAAAACACAAGCCATTTAACAATAGTTAAACGTAATCGTGGAATTGATAATTTAACATTGATTATGGACTTTACTCCTATTCTACCAGATTTGTTAAATCCACAAATTCGTACTGTTTCTGGTCATTTATATTCTTCTGCAGAAAAAGTTCATCTATCACGTGTCGTTAACATTATGCTTGATTTTGGACTTACTTTAGTACAAGAAAAAAATACAGAAGGAAGATACGAATACAAATTGAATCCGTAAGTGATACTTGTTATTTATTCATGTTATAAAGAATGTATAAAAATTTAATCTGATTTCGATTATTAACTATAGTGATATTTACGATATTGGCTGCTTTGATGATTGTAAAAATCGTATAAAAATTCCTTATACTGTCTTACAAATTATTTCTCAAGAATTACAAATTGCATTTGTTAAGAAATTTACAAAGGTCACAGAAATTACCCAAAATAATACAGAGAAAAAAATAGAAAATAAAATTCAAGAAAAGGATATGATCAAAACATCTATGAAAAAAGATCCTAATATGTCTATCATGTCAAATTTTCTTAGACAGGGTAGTAAGACTCTAGCACAAATTTCAGTAAGTTTTTTTAAGAATCTTTAAGAATATACTCTATAATATATATATAATAATAATCATAATATTTAATTATTATAAATTATTTTATTACAATGTTAGTCTCTTACTCATCCTTATTATTTAATTGTAGCCAAACAGAAATTCATTAGGTGAAATGGCGGTATCAAATGATAATAATTTTATAACAAATACAAGAATATCTCCAAAAGGAAAGGAAATAAAACAAATCCGAGACATCATAAATAAATATGGTGTTTGGTATAAATATAAAGAAGGTTTAACTACAGCAGTACGACGACAAGTTTTAATAAAAGATCTATTATAACTATTTTTAAGATAATTGTAACTAACTTAAAGTATATTTTTCTTATAACATTATATATAATATATATTTTTATATCTTGAACATAATTTTTCATAATATCTATTAATAACGGTAGAGTATTATATATAATTGATATAAATTTTTGGAAAAAAAATTATAATGTTTAATTTATTTTTCTTTACATATAAGGAATATATTACATTCATTGTAATATTTTTATTTAAACACTCGCTTGTGTGGGATTATTGTTTTGTCTGGTGCGTGTGTGTGTGTATGTGTGCGCGTGCACATGCAATATGAATTGTAGAGCGTATATATATCGATAGTATGGAAACATATATGGATATGTAAACAGCTGATAAAACTACTCTTCTAACTATATAGTTAATAAAAACAAATTTTTCATTTAGTGAAAATATTTTGATTATTATAACTGTTGTGTTATAAATTATATTATTTATACAAATGGAGTATAAAAGGAAAAAGAATTATATACCGAATAAGGAAAGTAACCTCAAAAAATTTAAATTACTTAATATAGAAACCGGCATGACAGGATTTCTATGCACGTGTAATTTCCGTGAAAAAGATTGTGTACGAGATGCTTATAAATTACTTAACGAATTTGCTGATGAAATTGATGAATTAAATGAAGATAAGGTAAAATCAAGGATTGAAAATAAATTAATTACAATTTTTGCTAAAAATTTTTTATCTATAAGCTAAATATTTATTTTTTTAAGAAACCAACAATTTGTAAAGAAGAAAACACCGTAAAAAATGAAATAGAGCCTCCAGAGAATGATGAACAGAATAATAGCGATGAAGAAGATATATCGACTTCTTTAAGCAAAGAAATTAATCAATTAAAAGCTGAATCCGATAAACCAATAGCTTTAAGAAGATTTCAGGTAAGATTTTTCTACATAAACTAATTCGATATTGTTTGTTATTATAATATAATCGTATTACTTTTACTAGGTGGTAAATACTGGCGTAAAGAATGTAGTTTTTATTAAAACAACATTATCAAATCCCTTAGAATTAGTTAGTAAAATAATCAAAGAATTAGACAGAACCAAAAAACAACGTAGTAGATTCTTGTTAAGACTATTACCGGTAGAAGTTATATGCAAAGCATATATGAAAGATATTAAAGCAGAAGCCAATGTGATATTTAAGAAATATTTTTCTCAAGAACCAAAAACATTTAGTATTGTACTTAAGTAAGTATTATTATTCAATTATAATCAAGATCCTTCCAATCGTTTTGTTAGTAGATTAAATATTACAAATATATAATAACAAAAATATTGTTTTATAGTCGTCACAGTAACGACAGTATAAAAAGGGAAATTATTATTAACGACTTAGCAGAAATAATCAAGAAAACGAATCCAGGAAACAGAGCTAATTTAAAAAATCCAGAACTTGCTGTTGTCGTTGAAGTAATAAGGGGTCTATGTTTAATATCAATCGCACCTGATTATTATAAATATAGAAAATATAATTTACTTGAAATTTGTGCTCACAAGCAAAATGATACACACGTTAAGGTATATTTATATATTTTAATGATTAACCATTAAATATTATTGACTATTTATAAATAAATCATTTTTCAAGATCGTTTTATCATTATTGCAAATATTCTATTATCTGTATGTATAGGACTCGGATACAAAGAATTCAGATACTACTGTCAAGAAGGAGACCGAAATATCAAATAAGTCTACTACTAATACAGAAGATACAATAATGCAAGACAATGAAGATGATAATCCAATAAAGTCTGAAACATCAAATATAACTGAAGAAGTAAAAGATGAAAAGTAACATCATATTTATTTCTAATTTAAAAGCAAAAAAAAACAAAGATGTTGTTTGGTTAACTTTAATGAAAAGTAAATTCTTGTAAAAAGTTTATTTCTTCGCTATACAAAATCTATTTCTAAATAGAATGTAAAGTATACTAATAGCATATTTATATTTTTATGCTATTATTGATAAATTGATATAACATACGTATTATACTATATGTATCCCTTATGTGATCTTACGAAATATTATGCATTATTCTTACAAAACGTAAATAGTACTTTACAATTACCTATTACAACAAATTTTTTCTTTAATTTTATTTCATTTGTAATAATTATTTTTCTTTAATTTGAACTGTGACAAGGGCTCCATATAAAAAAATGAAGTATGATATATTAAGTTAAGAAAAAACAAATTCATTATTATTTCATTAGGATAAACAAAAATTATT